>DWMG01000863.1:0-17201 GCA_018244855.1 Elbella merops
CAGTTGCCAGTTGTTATAATTATTTGTGTACGGCAAGACGAAAACAATTTATTTTTGTTTGGGTATTCATATGTATTATATATGGGATGCCAGAAAAATATAAACGAAATATAAAATACGTGACACAACATGCTATTAAACGGAGACCTTTCGATTACTTGAAAGTTATTGGATCCTTTGTTACCTAAGTGTATTGTATCGGCAGTGTTATTATCACAATATTTTTAAGGCTGTACGATTGTATTACAATGAAGGCGCGATATCTGTTTCAATATTTTGTTAGCCGCCGCGGGCGCTCTGTATAAATTACCTTTTCGAAATTAATATCTAATTTTCAATTGCTGGTATAATTTGAAACATTGGAATGCAACAATGACTTTACTAACGAGTCACATTATTGTTATGTTTATTCATCATTGTTTTTGGTTTCCCAATTAAGAGAAAATATAATTGTCTATTTGACTATAACAGAATAATAATGTAATAGAATTAATTTGATTGATATTATAGACCTAATAGTCGATTCGTAAAAAGAATTTGTGGCCCGTTAAACACACAAGTGTTCTAGAACACTAAGCTGTTCTGAGCCACGTATAGGAAATTCAACACAGTGTAATAAAATACGAAGAGAATGATGAATGTAAAAAAAGTACGTCATATCTGTAAGGATTGGGAAATGAAACGCTCGGTGCTCCCTGCTTGTCTCGTACCCTTACGATCACTGATTGCTGCACCAGGCCCCTGCCTGGTGCAGCAATATAAGAATAATAATTAGGGAACAGTCTCAAAGTCAAATGAAGAAAAAGGCAATAATTTCTGGTGCGAATTGCAGATCGTTCATGTACACATTTATTAATTTGAATATGAATGATGCAAAATTAGGACGGCTTTTAAGTAAACGAAATGACATAGATTTGAATAGACTTAACATTGTACGAAAATTGTGTTGTACAATTAGAATATTGTAAGCGGCGTCTCTATTGAGACTGTAGGTATTGTCTCTCACAATGGAATATGCAAATCGCTCGTGAGAGTGTTTCGTCAAATTCATGAATATAATTATCACGGAATCACTGATTAATTGATTTCTTATGAATTTAATTGATTACGGTATTCATTGGACCATAACGTGGAGTGTATATTGTTAAAACAGTACTTAATGCTGAAGCGTACATTAGAGTATATTTAACCGAAACTAAAATAATAACCGACGCTACGGTCCAATTATTTTGATAATAAGGTGCGATTAAGGCTCGAGTATTTTGAAAAACGTTTACAAGGTTAGTTTTAATAAAAATATTACGATTTATTAAATCGCACTGCGCTAAAAATATAGACAAGAATATTAACAAATTATTAACAGAAGTCTCTCTCGATGTATTATGTACTTAGATACAGCAAAAATTCGTTCCGTGTAATTTAAATGTAACGTTACACCTATATCTTCCCAAAGAGGTAGACAGTGGAGAACAGTACACTCACGTTTCACGAGTTACGCCCCATCATGGAATAGGTGGCGAGCCTATTGCACTACCTCGAATACAAATCAAATTCCGGTCTACTACTAGGTATTTCAATAAAAAAGCTCCAATAGTATCGGATCGAAGTCGAACCTAAGACGTGTCGATCAGTATTTGCAAGCACGCGAGCAACGAGTCAGCAGTTACATATTATTTGATTAATATGTACAAACGTATGATAAAAAATATTATATATAAATGATATCGCTCCATCATTCATTTTGATGAGATACGTGACACATATCCGTAGTTGAGGTTCGTATTTGCTTTAGTTATTACGAACAGCTTTGCGCGCCATTTATTTGACACGTGACGTTTTCATTCTTTGTATGTGAACGGCAATATGTATTTATACCTTATTATCAATCTAACTTGACAATATTCAGACCTAGACCTAGGTTACAAATGGTGTATTTAATAACTACTAGTATTATTTCCCAGTTAAGAGTATGTGGATGACACAACAAAGTCAGTGATAATGTTAATACTATACTGAATTGACAATAAAGTAAATCCTTTTTAACACTTTTTAGCTGTCGTCTTCATGCGGTAGAAATTGCTGGTTCGCCCGGTGATATGAGTCAAAGTTTTAACGACACTTAAGGCTTGTAGAGCATTTTCGTACAGTACGCACCGGGCTTATAGCGTTTACTGCGAATCACAAAATCTTGTAATAAATAATTTTGTCACTTCACAGTGTGCGGCTCCGATGAATTCTATGCATCCTTTCCACTATTGTATATATAAAAATATTCTTAACCTTCTATCGTTTTTTTTTAAGCCGGCCTAAACGTTCTCATTCTCTCGTCTTGTATCAAGCACGTTAGTTAAATGCGGCTTGGCACTCTTCATGCGCCTTACAGATCACAATGGTGAACCCTAAGGTGGGCAGGTTTTCTCACAACATTGAACCGGTAAACCGTTACATCAATTGATATGTTCAGTTTTAATTATTTGAAGCTGGAAACACGCTATACCAATTCATAAAACTAGTTGATATCATACATTTAATGTCATATTCATTCAAGATTTTCTTAGCATTACAGACAAAATATTCCATGATGTTCAAATTTTTTAATTGTTTTATTTACTGTTACGCAATGCAAGGGACTTGGCGGCCAGTATAAGAATAATTCTCTTCTATACCTAAAGGTAAAGTTTTACGTTCTTTAACATCAAAAGCCGTGTGCGCACTGTACAGGGTGAGTCTATTACGGGTAGTTTTCCCTTGGCCGTGCTGTATAATTCGGATATCAACCGGCTTAGACGCGCCCGACCCAAATCGGTGCTCATTTCAACTTTTAACAGATCGACTGAGCGCGGTCCGTTACTTTGAACAATACAAAAATGTATCCTACTGTATGATACAATACCATCTCTGCCTCATCGCTTTGAGCTCATAAATCAGGAGCTTCAATAGGTCCACAACTAGTCAGGACCTCCCGAAAATACATGTTAGCTAAGCTGGTACATAATTTGTTCATCTATAAATAGATATAAAACGATTAGCAATAATACCGATAACTTTCAGAGTAATTTTACTTAAAACAATTTTTTATCAATATATTTTAGTTAAATTTCTTGTCGTAGACTAAATCTAATAAAGTTTATATAAATATCAAAGCTTTGTACACAGATATTGCCTCGTCCTCCTACGCTGCATGTTCTGAAGTCGATCGATATACTTTGTCAAGTTCAGAGAGGTGGTGTATCTGACAATGCTGAAAAATAGTTTGATTCGTAACTTCATATGATTTTTATATGTATTGTCGCATAGTATTTCAAGATGGATTTTATGTGTTTATTTTACTATTTATATGACATAGTTATCATTTTTTTAGTTAAGTTTCTAATTTAGAATTTCTAGTAGTGACTCGGAGTCTGGAATTGTGTATGGCATGCCCGATGTTTAGCAATAGGCTCACCGCCTATTCCATGGGAGTTAAACGTAACTGGTTAAACGTGGGAGTGTATTACACTCCTCTGCCTCTCCCTTTGGGGATTACAGGCGTGAAATTACGTTTATCACGGTGCAAATTTATAACAGACCTAGAGTTCTAGAAGTACAGCACATATCTAGAGAAAAGCCTCATTTACTTTAAGACTGTGACGAAAGTATAGGTAGAAGTCAGTAAATATCGTAAGTGTAAAAAGTTAATTGCTTGCTAAGCCCCAATCAATATGCATTGGATTACCTGAAATTTAATTTTTTAAAATATCCAGTTATCCTTTTATTTAAATCGCTCCTGATGGTACGGCTCGTGGATTTTGGGGTTGGGGTGACGCACGGAATATATAATTGGGCTAACAATAAATGTAACTTCCACAATTGATTTATAAATGTGATTCAAAATTGCCACAAGCGGCATATATCCTGAAGTAAAGTTAATATCTATAAAACAATTATTTGTGTATATCGCAATTATTATATTTTTCCTTGATCATCCTTTTTATCTAAGATCTATAAAATGCTTGTACATAAGATTTTCGAACGTCGAGGGTATTACTAACTACTAAAAACAGCGGTGGTATTCTATTTTTGAATTCTACTGATTTAATGTTTTCAATGATTAGTCGAATAATTTATTTTCGCGTTAATAAAAAGAGTAAGACCGAATCTATTAGGGCTTAACTTAAAATTGTATTTTAATTTTAAGTTATATCTACACTTACCGTCATACTGCGCCTGCGCATAAGAGACCGGCGTGCAGATGGCCGCCAGGCAGCACAGCGCGAACACAAGAACAAAACTTCTTGACATAGCTGAAACAAAAGAAAACACATATTATTATCGTTCATTAATTTCAATTTTATTGTTGTTTATTGTTTATCGTCTCAATGATCATGTTGCAAGCGCGACGGCCGATCGAGAGGGTTTTCGCTCGATCCCCGGGTTAGGTATTTTTGGTTTTTCTCATTTAAATTTTTAATAGTGGTTCGGAACCTGGGTTTATACCCGATGTGCTGAATAATATGCTGAACTCAAAAAGTTAATTCAGATTGATATAATTATCGCGATTAAAAAAATTAAAATTATATACAGATAAAATTTAACTCTATCGATTGACCAATTTCACTGACTCATAAATAGATATTTTTATCACTTTTTTCCAGATATGTAGTCGTTTCGCCTCTTTTTACAAATACATTCACTTATATACATGTATATTCATTTTTACTATGACAAATAGAAAATATCGATGAATGTACGTACTTTCACTTAGAAATCAAAATTATTTTCAGTGTCATTCCATATATGAATTAGTGGAGGATTTTTGATTGTTTTTCTTTCCTAAAAATATTACATTCAATTGCATATTACATTCAATTGCATATTACATTCAATGCTGCAATTTTTGATAGATGTGATATGTGTGATTAACTTATGAATCCACATGCGTTTAGAGTTAGGTTGTGAAGTTTTAATTCAATATTATCATATATTATACTGCTATTTAAACAAATCATTAATGTTGACATACTAGCTAATATTAAAGGTTTTATTTAAGTGAGAATTAAAAGTTACATTTAGATCACGAAAAATGTACATAAAGATTCGTTCATAATTTTTAATATACTCAGTACTCATTAAAACGTACCTGTATAGACAGTAGAGTATTTTTGTTTTTTAATTGTAAAATATACCGATGGTAACATTATTGATTGTTTGTCTCAGACACTAATATGTATAAGTGTGGAGAATATATATATTAAAATCGCTGTAAAAATTACAATCTCGCGTTCCTATATTGGTTATATGAATATTAATATCATTATTTTTGTGGAAATTCATAAAACATGTAGCTAATATTGCGTCCCGTACCTAATATAAATATTCGGGAGCGCGGACTAGCAAACAAACAAAAGAAAATGGTTTCCACAGTGCGTGTGTCGTCAAACCTATACAAATAAATTCATATTGAAATGGAGTGAAGCAAAAACAAATTGGCGTCTCGCGCACACATTTGGAAAAGACTGATTATACATTGTACGTTTAGCTTACTCGATAAGCAACCTTAAAATATGGCTATAATTATCGAACGAAATTCATTTAGCTAAAAACAGACAGTATATTATTTTTATCATTACATCATCACGCCAGGTCTTTTATGAAGAAAGCAGAAAGCACTAAGTGCCAAATATCTCTATGCTTACGCTACTGATATGCAAATTTTACACAAAAAAATATCTCTAATATTGATCCAAAAAAAGTTTTAGAAATAAACTTATGAAAGCTTGCAATGAAATCAAAGGACTTTAAACGGACACTGATCAGTGAAAGAGCGTTTGACCCGAAGGTTTCTAAAAGAGAGTTCCTTAACCCCAAATAAAAAACAGTTGGAAAAAGTTCTCACACAAATTCTGTGTTGGTGAAAGCTCAACAAGTAGGCTAATGGGGGGTGCCGCGACCCTCCGCGGCTATCGTGACGTCATCAATCAAGCTTATCACGCCAATGTCTGCCACGCTCTGTGCGCTCAGGGCAGGACACAGATGTCGCTATCACGACGTATCTAATGCTTATCACAAGATTTTTCAGACTTTAATCATCATGTTTCATGGCCATTTCATGTGGAATTGTAAAGGGTTGAAAAAAAAAATCATGTTTCTAGGATACTAATACGTATATTCAATCCGAATAGATTAAGACCTATAAAACAGAATGTTGTCGATAGTATAGCAATGTTATAAAAGGAAATAGAAATCATTATATACAAATTAATACATATATATAGTTATTTGTTTGTCGCGTAGCTTTTAAGTAGCTTATGTACATGCACGTGTCCTTGTGCCTACACCCTTAGCTACCTAAACGTTATTATGCTGTCGTTGTTTGACGGCCATACATCATACACGTGTAAGTTGATTAATGTGCAAACATTATACGCTTTTTAGCTGACACATGACTTGTATTCAGTTTTATGTGAGTTGAGGAAATGTAACAACGTAATCGTGGGTTACTTTTTAACTGATTTTGATTCGTTCATTTGGAAAATATTTGTTTAAAATATTATGTAAAACCGAAAATATTTCATAACATCGATAAAATTAAGTTTTTTTTAGTTTTAATGTAAATACTGCTATTAAGTAATGGATTTTTATTGTTAAGGATTTACTTTAAAAACAATTTGTTCGCTTAATTTTGATTTTTCAGTGTCACATATTAATTTCACACTTACACCTACTACACCCACTACATCATTCGATCGTTCGATCGATTCGCTTAGAGATGTTTTCAATTTAATTTCTATTTGTCCACTACAGTAATACTAACACCGATGGCCAAGTAACTTTTAAGGTTGAAAGCTATTAGCAGTTTCAAATCCAGAATTTTGGTATTATCTCTGGAGAATTCTCTTAACAGCTAATGCACTGCTTCTGTGTAACGACATTCTGAACAATATTCACGACGATACAGAACATATTTGAAACTATGCGAACTGAAACTACAGGGACTTACTTGGGACCAAGCTACATGAAACTTTAACATTGGCGTATTTACATACATACAGCTATTTTTCATAGGGATAGGCAGAAGCTAGAGATTTCCACCTGCTACGGTCTCGGCAAACTTGTTTCGCATCTTCTAAATTTGTTAAAGTCATATGTGCTAACCCTGTAAGGGACCTGGTGTGACGATTTATACATTCGTTATAGGAAATTTTAACCCGGTCTTCTCTTATAAAGTCTCCGATTTGATCAAAATATGTAGCCTTAGGTCTGCCTCTTCCGGCTCTGCTTTTCCGATTCTATTATGGTAGAATTGGTATTTATTTATTAGGCTATATTGTTAATGTGAAACGAGGTCAAAAAAGTCGGATTAATACTCAAAGCGATTTCCCACTAGTGTCCTGATATATCCGAGTTAGACTGCGCTTAATTGAATCGCACGAGGTATGCATTGGTGTAGAGTTGGCAATAGTTCGCAAGAGCAAGTTAATGTTCAATCTAGTTCCTGGTAAATTCAAATAGTTACAGGAACATTTCGAATTGTTCCGGCGCCATTGTGAGCTGCGAGTGCAACAGGTATGGCTGCCCGAGCGCGAGTGCATAATGTTAAGGGTAATCAAAACTCATATATGTAGCTAATCGGTTCACAATACTCACATGATTTAACCAATCATTCGTTAACCACAATACAGATTAACTGTTTGTTTGTTTTGAAATTCGAAATTGAATGTGATCGTAAAGTCTTTAATATTATTTTCTAAGGTGTGTGATGCTCGCCAACATGCACTTGACCAGTGTAGCAGACCATAGCCTGAACTCTCTCGTTTTGAGAGGAGACCTGTATTCTAAGTATGTCACTACAATCTAACTATATAATACATAATAGTGTTGGTACATCTTTAAATTAATTAATTACAAAAGTGCTAGCAATGCATCTATCTAGATAGCTATCTAGATGCTATCTAATTAGATATCACAATACTACTAAGCTATGACGGCGTTACGCCTATAATTACTAAAACCCTCAATGCTCTGGTATGGCAATATGTTAAAGGGCGTCGTGCCTGTTACGCATTAGCCATATGGAACATAAAAATCGCGTGTCTCTTTATAAAAGGCAGACAGTGTCAAAGAGCACAAAGTTCAGGTCGATCTCCATATCACGCATTTGATAAGCTTCACGCGAGGGAACAGGCACACGAGATGCGTATTACATATTGTCATGCTAGCAAAGGTTATATATTTAGACACATTTATTTGAATATAAATATACAGTAAATTTGCAACGTTAGAAAGTGGATATTTCAACAACAGCTAATAATAACCATAATAAATATATTTGAAAATATCCACAGACAACCCTCAGGCCAGATTGGGCAGATTTTGTGTCATGACAAGCTGGTTTTCACAATTAAAGAAGATATTGAAATAATCATTTATACCCTTACAGATAAACAAATTAACCAACATTAAAACATCGTAACGTGTGCCATTGTATACTTTTTATCCAAAATGGTATACGCGCATTAATTTTATCGGAACCCATCAACTGGATGTTGGGAAGTAACAATTTGTGTTAAATACACGCAATATTTCACTTATACAATTCTAGCTTTGTGTTTGGAATTGTAAAAGTAAAAGTTTAACAACACGCATAATTACTAAATCGATTACATTAATAGAAAACAGTTTTATTGAAACACAATAGAAAAATGTTTAACACACGACAGTTTTTATTAATAATTATATATATATTTATTATATTATTTTTTTTAGTAATTAATTTATTCTTATATAATTTATTTATATTTAATTAATTCATATATAATTAATTTATATATAATTCATTTATTTATATACGTGTCTACCCCCATGAATCAATAACCCATCACCCTTATCTATGAATAATTTAAATGGATTTTTATTGTTCTATTTCTCATCAAATAATTTTTGCATTTATCTAATTGAAAATTCTAATTGAAATTTCATCGTCAAAGTCGCTTACAATGACTCCATGTAAGTAGAAGTAGTAGTTAAAATAAATAACAAATACATATGTTTAAAGAAGAAAGCCTAGTTTTTTCTTTTTTAATGAAAACACTTAAGTATAATAAAAACGAGAGCTGTAGAAAACCATCTCAATCTCAATATTTACATGACTTAAAAAAACACTGAATAACGATCAGAACGGTAAGAGACATGTTATTTCACAAAAAATAAGGATTCCAGTATATTTTCCTACCTAAATGTTAATATTGACTGTGTAAGCTTCACGTACTGTGATAGTCTGGTGATTTAAATACACATATCAGAGGTTTGGATTCGAATCTGTACGCAGCTCTTGTGCTATTTGCATTTTTACTATTATATATTTCAAGATATATTAGTTAAGTAAATGAAATGTGAAAAAGAATGAAAGGGTGATGTCAGCCATTCGGCCGAATGGCCAGAAGACTGGTAAAGATGATGATAGATAAATACCTTAGACCTTGGCATTATGAGAAGAGAGTCATATTTAACAATGGAACGATAAAAGACTGACAGTACAATGTAACATGCTGGGATATATGTAAATATATATAATGTATGTTAGGATGATTATGATACAATACAATGTGTTTTATTGCACACCCCATAAGGAAGAAGGTAGAAAAAAAACACGCCTATTAACAATAAAGAACAACGATAATAATGGCTGCCCCGTTTTAGTATAGTGGTTGCAAGCGCAAGTGTTGAGCAAAAGGTCTTAAGTTCGACCTCCGGGCTGGGGAAGGATAATTGGGTTGTTCTGATTTGAAATTCTCGATAATAGCACGAAAACTGGATTTAAATTTGCTTTATTTCTGGATCCATGACGTTTAATATAACTGGTGAAAAGTGAGATTACCTACTACACTTCGTTGCCAACCCCTTCGGGGAAGTACGGGCGTAGTGTTATATTAACGATAATGTTGCTGTATTGACTTATAGAAGACTGTCATACATATATTCGTGTCTCAGTGTATCTATAACTACTTTTACATCTCAATACTGTTGCTTGGATATTTTCCTCACATCCGGTCCATGTAATTTCATTTGCCAACTGGCTTTTTCCGATAAGTTCGTTTGCCTCTTTTTATCTACTTCTCAGATATCTTATTCAACGTTATAAATGTACGTGAGATAATACACTTTTAGTTAAATAATCATTTCTTTTAAATTTTACATTCCGTACTATTACTGATATCTTAACAAAGCGTTCTTTCTCTCAGTCACGGCTTTAAATTCTTAGAGAATTTCTAAATTTATTTTAATGTATTTGTAAATGATATTATTATATTTATAGAGTTAACGGGTGTAGAAAACTTCTTTTACCCGTATTGTTGTACTTGTGTATATAGCCTCACACTATATGTCGTAGCTGCAGACCTAATTCTATGCAGAATAATAATCATTTTCAAAATGGACAGCAACTGTTTATAGTGTGCACTGATTTCATAGCCTATTAGATTGTGTTAGTTTGTGTGCCTATCCTCAGCCTTTACTGAAAATTAATTTGTAGGAAGCATCTAACAATTAATATTGCTTTTAATGGTACTATTAAAATAAGCGAACGTTTAATCTAAGGTAGTAGAACATTGCTATTTAACCTGGCAACTGATTTTTGCCTGAAGAATGTGTGATACAGTACAATTTGATGGATATGTCACGCGGTAGAAATAAAGGCGTATTTATGCAGATCTTGTAGTTGGGGTGCCCAGCCCGTCTCGAGATTTAATAAAATTCTGTTGACATGTGATTGATCGCCCTCGTTCATAACAACCATGTTTTTGTGATACTTTAATAAAGCCTTCGTCAAAAGAAATTTTGTACTTGACCGATCTGTACCTAGGACCTTTAGGACTTTTAACAATTTGACCTGTTTAGCGATTATTAATATTACATAAGTCTGGCGACCAGATGGTCGCGGTATGGCAGGCTTTGCCTAAGCACGGTCATTTAGTACAGCGTTTGCCCTGGCGCCAACGGGCAGCAGCATAGGCAATGCGAGAAACCGTGCTCTGAGATCCCCAAACCGCATGCTCAGCGTGGGGATTATGGGCAAACACCTTTGATTTACGTCCAGCAGTGAACTGAAATAGGGTGCTGGTGATTATTACAGTAGAATATACACGTTTTGTAAAGAACCTTCAATTAAAAATAAAAGTTATAATTAAACGACATTTCAATGAAGTAATAATCCTTATCGTACAGTTAGTCAAATACAAGACCAAATACCCTTCATTAAATTAATTGCGACGCTCGAAAACCTACAAATTACCTATTGTAAATTTTCGTTTGATGTGCGGTTTCTCGAACCGATGATATTTATAACACGTATCAAATCAAAACCGTATAGGTTATCGAACTGTTTGTGTAAATAGTGTCTCTCTAAAACAAATTTTATTTACCTTTTAAGAATCGACCTATGATAAATTTTGTAACAATTACATGGACGTTTTAATATATTTATCGTTAAAAATAACTTTAACTGGTCAGTTAAAGTTATTAAGCCCTAAAATAGGAACAAAGTCACTTAAATATAGTAATCAGTTTAATTAAATTAACTAGGTAGAAATAATGTAATGATGACTGTCTTTTTGGTCTAGAGGTTACAAATGCGAGTGCAAAGCGAGAGTTCCTGGGTTCGATCCCTGAGTCGGGTACTATTGGATTTTTATAACTAGAAACTCCTAGTAGTACCGCGGTGTGCAGGTCTTTGTCCGGTGTATATTATTATTGTTATTATTATTTCGGGCTAATACAAGCGTCAAGTTATGTTAGGATAGCACAATACCAAAATTACTGACGACATATCGAAAGTAAAGAAATTGTACAATTTTAAATAAAACGCTAAAATGTAAGACCGAAAAACATACTAAAGGTGTATTATTGTAGGCTTGTAACACTACACGGACATAGAGAGTCCAGTGTGACCGTGCCATAAGAGCGCGCTACGTAGGAACATCACGGCTCGACTTTGATCCGCCAACCGGCAAATTGGTTCGCGCGCCCGACGTCTGTGTGCACTATGCTCAACACTATGCTCGTTCGAAAATTAAAATCCCCGCGAATTGGAACATTTTTTAAGCTATTTAAAAATCTTATTATACCCTTCACATACAACATTTTTGGCATTTATTTTGGCCATTATTATTTAGTTAGAGACACCTATTTAACTAATTAATATTATTATATGGTTACGCTCTTTCCTTTTGCGGGGTAGGCAGAGATCGCCAAGTGTCACATGTCACATATTTTAGCAACGTCAGTAAGTAACGTTTATTGTGTTTTAATTTGATTTTCGATTTAATAATAGCAAGATAAGATTTGTGTCGTCCTATTTATAGTAAATGTCGTATGAAACGTAACCGTAATATAATATTAGTGTAGCCGTGTATATTTTATGACTCGAGTTAGCTTATAATAGATGAGCAATGTCTGCTATATATTTTTAAAGATTTCTGCAACACAAATGTGGATATTATTATTATTTTCTCCGTTTATACAATATATATGTGATAAGAAATTTATAAAATATACATAGTGATAATCATGTTAGTAAATTGTAGCAGTTTTCCCACTGTCTGGTCACAATGTGTTTTCGGTCTTTATAGCTTTAGTTAAGCAGCAGGTATGATAGGCTTTCTATGTATGCAAATTGCTAAGTCTAATATCCTGTTTTAATTAAAATATTTTCAAATCTCACTAAAATGTATCCTTAGCCATCAAACGTGTCGTGTTTATTAAACCATCATCGCCGTCGTGTTTATTAAACCATATGCAAAGTTTGTGTAAAATATTTATTAATAAACTTAATATATAATATCTAAAAAGTATATTTTACTTGAAAGTTAAATAAAATAAAACATAAAATTAAACATATCTTTAATTAAAACATAACCCTTTTTTTAAATTGTCTACTCAAAGAATCGCAACATACGTTAAAATATAACTCGTTTTACTAAGCCTCTAGTGAATACAGAGTGAATGATAACTGTACATATCAAAAGTGTCCACTTTCAATCAAAGTGAAATGTCATAAATGGGAATGAAATCCCTCCTCCCGGCGACACGTGAGCATATCGACTGCGACGGCAATCAACTGTTCCGGAAAACATCCTGTAATGAAGCTCTTTCACGAGCCGACAGCGAACAGCGGAAAAGCTACAGTGTAGCGCGCCGTATATTCTATGTAACTTATGTTATTGATCCCACACAACCTATTTTTAAGGTTTTCTTTAACGAGCCTTTAATCGTTCCACTATTGGACACACAGGTTACAGGTCTCGTCTCAGAATATTGCGATATAATGCTATTTATTCACAGGAATGAGGAATTGGACTTCCAAAAATGTAACTCTAAAATACATATTATAATATATAAATGTATTTATATTTTTAAAGTAAATTTCACGTAAAGTTTTTTTTTCCTTTCTGTACAAATAACGGTAAAAAAATGATTATAAATAAATAATGATAATATTCGATCCATTTATCATTCCAATGTTGGAATATAGGTCTCCTCTCATATTGAGACAGTAAAGTCTAGCCAGAGTCTGCCACGCTGGCCAAGTGCGGGTTGGCAAAATTCACACACCTTAGAATATTTTTTTTTATAAATGCTAAGGTGTGCAGATTTCCTCACGATGGTTTCCTTCACCGTTAGCAAGTAATATTTAAACTTAAAACGCACTTTTGTAAAGAGGTGCGCGCCACGGATTTGAACCCGGCAGCCCCGGAGTAAGGGGCTGAATTCTTAACCACTAGGCTATCACTGCTCTCGCATATTTTTATTGCAAAAACATAATTATCATGTGAGCCTTATCCGTTATTATAAGGACCGTAGAAGTGACGCTTCAAATAATGAAACATTGCTTTTGAACCTTCAAACAATTACGATTACATCTTTAGAACTCTTCCAAAGAGCGTGAAAATTTTATCCTCCTTAGATCGAACCTTAGATAACCATGTAACAAAAGAAATAAAAGATTTTCGGCTGAACTGTAAGCTCTACAGTATCAGACTAACGAAGCGCCTTTAATGCTGCGGTGAGATCGTGAAAATGCAATTCGGACATTCCGTCTTCAGCAGACGAACTTCGCTAAATTGGAAACGGTTCCACGTAATGCTTATTGCAGATTGCAGATTGCAGCTTAGCTTAACGAAAATATAAATGAAATAGCACATGAAATGCGCATCTTGTATTATTTTTATTTACCCCGGCCAAAATACCTTTGTGTTTTACGATTAGTAGCTTCTAAATTGTAGCTTCTTCTAATGTAGCTTCTAAAATTACTAAACTAATTATTAAATTATTCCATGAATCACATCATAAAATTACCAAAAGACATTGTGAGACAACTGTTTAAGATAAGGGAAGATATAAAATAAGTTATCCTTTCTTGATGTCTTATCCCTGACAACACAGGATCTGGGAATATTCAAAAAACGAATAAATTACTGAAACGCGTGGATGTTTGTCAATTGGTAATCTACAAACAATTTGAAGCGGACGGTACAGTTTTATCCTGTAAATCTACGTTTATAACAAAAATATGAATGTTAGGACGTAATTTAAGAATGTAGGTAAATAAAATACTTCTTTTCTTCTTAGTATAAATAAGCCCATAATTAAACATTAGATCTACAATGGTTGGATCAAACAAATGGAAATCAATAAAAAATCGATTTGCACAATATCAAATAAACGCTTAAACGATTGAGATTAATAGTCTCGGCAAAATGGCGCTGTTGTAAACTTTTTGATAAATTATTTCGATACAAGCTGAGAGTATTTAATCCAGATGTCGTGATAACTTACAAACAAACTTACAAATAGTGTATACACTTGGAATTTATTGAACTTACGCATTTCATTACTATAAAATCATGTTCACAACACGTTAATTTTGTATGTAATCCCTTTGAAGATATAATATTACACTCTCAAAGTGAATACATCAGCTTTGTATTGAAAAGATTAGCGCCTATATCGCCTGCCAAGCGATCTTTGTACAAAATCTCAACAAAACGATTATTGTTAGGCCACCAACTTTTACAAGGCCAAAAGGGTTGTCAGCATTAAACATTAATTAGCTAATCCCTTGAATCTTTAAAATTGTGGACCCCACGTCGGTTAATACAGCTGTGAATTCAATTGAAACAAAAGAGAGTACAAGTTAGTGGGGCTTAAATTACAAAATGATAAATGTGACGTTTAAAATCTCATTGCTGTGTTTGCTGGCAGGCTCACGACCGCTCGGTTCTTGGGAGCCACATTTCTGCGGGCAGGCGTCTCCCGGATTAAATTTTCGTAACGAAATTATGGCAACGCTTTCTTGATGTGTGCGGCCCTCCAGGATAAGGAGGACATGCTTTAAATATGCATATATATACGTAGGTCCCTACGTTAAACGCATTAATGTGCTACGCGCAAAACCAACAAGGGAGTGGACTGTGTTGGCAGTGTAGCGATGTTACCAGTACTCTGCTCATTACATCAGCGTGTGTGTGTGTAAATAATAGTTACCATCGCTACGTCACACAGACAAATTTATTAAATCAAAATCATGTATGAATAAATATTAATTCCCGTTATATTTCATTCTTTCACTAATTTAACATCTAAATTAATCATAGCCCGGTTACTAGAACTCCATATTTCAGTAGATATTCCAGTAAAGGGAATTATTTATTATTAGTAAATCTAAGACAGTATCGTAAGTTGGCAGGTCATATTGTCGGTAGCAGCGCCATGTTTGTATTTACATGTTAATATTTTTTTAAATGACTACGTTAAACAAAGTTACTTCTGCCGTCTTAAAACTCAAGACTCAAGGTGTATAACGATCATATCACACATCTAGAAAACCACCCAACATATCCCATTCCAACCAATATCCGACCGAAGAGTTTTTATGTGTACTATGTGAATTCATTTTAGAATTTTCTCCTTAAAGTAGAATAAATCCAGAAGATAAGACACATAATTTATCAGATTTTAAAAGTGAGAATATTGTACTAATTATTGATTATAAAAAAGTGACTTGGCCAATTTCTTATCATTTTAGAAGACCTTACGCTTACATGCACCACATTGCGTATACGCTTAAATGTACGGGATTTATATCGAATATTGAAAATCACTTATATTTTTCATTATTATTTCATACAGTACATATAACACCATATGTCCTAAATTTCGTCCTTATTTAGCTGCTAGTCTTGAACAGACTGAAAGATTTATACATGTATTATTTTTATCATAGGCTAGAGCGCTCTCTTATAGAACCTATTCGTAGGAAATAGAAAGTACTTACTAAGAAATTTTGTACTATTGACAGATACCAATTTTGACAGATACCAAAGATAAATACAAAACAGTGGATATACAATACAAGAGGCAAGAAAAACGTTTAGGAGTTTATTTACTATGGATTCCTGAAAACCTTTCTCGAAAATTAAGTACCTTAACTGATATTACCTCTATTTTCATCTTCCCTATGAGCCCACTCTAGTCTCCTACGTGTTCCTTCCACTGCTGGTTCTATTTGAAACAAGTTATTAAATATTCAGTTGGGGAGCAAAATTTAAAAGCGTCCATTGTCTTATCCAACTTTGCCAACGTTTGGACTGCAAATCCACACATCGCGTAGCCCCACGCAACTGTTCTCGGGTGATTTAGGGCAGTGATTCAAATAGAATGAGGGTTCTGTTAATGTAATTTTCAGTCTAGTTCAAGACGAATTTATGTAATTGCGCGGCAACAAGTCAACGTTCACTGTCTACATGGTTATAGCTTTTACACCCCATGTGATAACTAAATAAACTCGCTAGCTTTTCTACGGTATCGTATCATCTTATATTTATCTAAGCGCTTCAGTAAATTTTCTTGTGAGGTAACCGTTGAGCGCTGTGATATGAGGCTCTTGAAAAGGTCACTGGAAGAGTTCTCGTTTAAAGTGCGCAACGCTTCGTGCCACTGATACCTAATCGTGTTTTCTAGATATATTACTTGACAAATACTAACATATTTAGACAAAACAAATATACGAGTACTACAAAATATATGCTGATTATTACGTCCGTCTACTTTGAAGACGAAAGTGTGTAATAATAAATAATAAAATAACTACATAAGGCTAATCAATAATTAAAGTGATGTACACTAACTGACCCAGTACTACAGTTCTGTTGAAGCCGATATTCACT
>DWMG01000864.1:0-17196 GCA_018244855.1 Elbella merops
TAATAAAAAAAATCAAATTTAAAAATAAAATAACCAATCTGAAGAAATTTTCACTAATTTCAAATATGTGTATACACTATGTCAATAATACTATTATATTTGAATCTTTACCAAATCATTTGAATATATTTAAGGTTCTTTACATCAAGTGACAAACATATGTAATCATATACTTTTAGTCTCTATATGTACATACATAGCAGATTTAAATTTTTGCTTCAACATGTATTCCAGTTTGAGGGATTTAATGTAGCAGACAGTCAAAACGCCCCATCTGTTGACTGTCCACTCTTGACTCTGTCCAGGTCTATTAGCCCAACATTAAATAGGCTCCCACATCTGTGCTACCTTTAAGGAACAATGTTGTCACTCAATCTCCCTAAGCCTAATTCAATGTTATATGCCTAATTAACTTACTTTTCATTATTTCTATACAAAATATAAAAATGCAGGGCACTTCTCTGTAACTACTAGTGAGATATATTGCAATCAGATGGACAGAACCTTAAATATAAATAGTCATTTTCCACACTAGAATGGCTGTCAATGCTAACAAAAGTGCCACATTGAATAACATTTTTTTTTGTAATGAACAAATGGATTCGTTTTAGTACCATGACGAATTTATGAAAATGAATACATTCAGATGATCCAAAAAATTTCGTTGGTTCAATAGAGGTTGAAAATAATGAATCTAAAACTGCGTACCAGACATCATCTTTACTCAGCCTCTAAGAGACCCCTTACATGCTACATATTATTTACAAAAAAATTACTCTCTTCAAGGTACACGTCATGAGTACCGCGCGTGTTCTCGGCGAATTTGGAACCTTGTGACGCGTGAATAGAGATCGTTACTGCTACGATAAGAAACTGGACAAGCAAATGTTAAAGTATAAAAAAAATCCTTCTCTGTGGAATAAACGTTCGTTTTTCGAAACAGAAAATCTGATGGATAAAACGACCCGAACGTAAAATCAGTTTTTATAAAATCACATGTAAAACATTTTCTTTAAAGTATTTTTTATCTTAAATTAACATATATGATCAGCTGTATAAAAAATTTTGTATCCACATTCGGGTTATTTTAACTGCTCAAAGATTATTTTATTTAAAATCCACTGCAATAGTAACTATAAACTCAAAACGAATAACAATAACATTACAAAGAGATCCTAAAAATATAACCAAAATTATGAATTTATCATAAAGAAGTTATATATAAGATTGACATAGACAAGTTTCATTTTGTTGGCTCCATTGGTCTTAACACCTTCATAGACAAAAGGGCGACGAGCTATAAGAGATACAATACTCGTGGCAAATCTGTGAAACCTGTGTTTTATAGAATTGGAGAATGGTTTTTTATTACTATTAATACTATATAAAGGGAACCTTCCTTAGGTTGCATAGGTTTTATTAATATCACGTCAAACTATTTAGCTTTTAATATCATTTAATAAAATAACTTTGATATCTGAAAAGTTTAATCTATAAGATTGATCAACCAATAAGTTTAATTAACACAATTGATAGAATCCAATTCCTTTCATGAAATAACAGGAAAGGATTTTTTGAATTTTAAAACAAAGTGTAAACAAACAAAAAATTACATTTCATTTATTTAAATTACTAAATTCATCCATAATATATATTTTATGATGTATGCCTAATAATATCTACAAAACCGTTACATAAGAATGTGTCTTGTCTTTTTCATTGTTCCATTAGACCTTTGATAACTATCAGCAAGCTGATGTTAAATTTTTCTTAAATTGTCATCACATTGTTAAAGAAAGTAAACCCTATATTGATTGAAATATACCTCTTCATTTCAAACAATATGGGGTTGTTAAGTTTAGCATCACTTGTCTATGTTCAATTGAATATATAACTGTCACTGCAAGTCCCTATGTTTTAAACATTTATACAACAATTTTCATTTAAAATATCAACTTACTGGTATCACTTACCGAGAAAAAAAAGCTTGATCATCAATACTTCTGGAAGCATCACATAATTACACGTCACAACGCACAAAACTCCTTGTTTGCTAGTCTAGCTAACAAACGAACACACTTCACTCTGTCAGGACATATGTGGAACTTTTAATCTGGAGGCTGGTGCACAGCTTGTGGTAACTTTGTACTATCCTTTGTGTCTTGCGTCTTGGAGTCTCTCACACTATCTCTCTCTCTGTGTTTGTGGTCTGAACTTCTGTGTTCTTTCCTGTGGTCTTTGTCTCTCCTGTCTTTATGGTGTGATTTGTGCCTTGACGACGAGTGGCGCCTGTGATGTTCGTGCGATTTCTCTGATTTATCCTTCTCTGGCCTACTGTCTGCTTTGTCTATTTTTTCTGTCTTTTCTGCTCTATCTTTTTCAGGCTTCTGATCTGATGATTTGTCCAGCGCTTTATATGTCTTTTCAGATGATCTTTCTGATTTATCGACGCTTCTACTATCCATAGAAGTTTTGTCAGATTTTTCTGGTGATTTGTCAAGTTTTTCTGACATTCTGTCGCACTTTTCTGGAGTCTTCATATACTTATCGAACTGAATATCTGATTTCTCATAGTTCTTGTCCATCTTGTCTGGTGGCTTGTCTAACTTCTCACTTGGTTCTTTTTCTACTCTCTCTGGGAACTGATCAGCTTTATCAGATTTTTCCACAGCCCCAATTTCATTTCGGTCACTCTTTTCTGATGATCCGTCTACTTTTTCTGAATATCTAACATCTGATCTATCAAATTTTTCATGATTTTTTTCAAATATATCAGATTTGACATCAGATTTGTCAGGCCTGCTATCAGGTTTTTCAGACTTAATCTCTGGTTTGTTATACTTAATATTTGTTTTATCACACTTAATATCTGATTTCTCTGATCTGTTCTCATTTTTGTCAGGTTTATCAACTTTGTCTGTTGATTTTATATCAAATTTATCTGTCTGTTTATTTTCTTTACTGTCCTGTCTGTCTAATCTATGCTCAGTTTTGTCAGAAGACCGATGTTTTTCAGCATCCTTGTGCTTGTGCGAGTGATTTCGATCTTTCTCAGCTTTTTCCGATTTGTCGTGCTTTTTCTCTCTCTTCTCTTCTGTTTTTTCCGATTTCGTTTGCACCTCGATGCTCTTACGATTTTCGGCTATTTTCAAAGCCGGTTTCTCTTTATACTTGGCGCTGAGAGCTCTCATCTCTATGACACCGCTCTTATGCTTCGTTGCCGATGATTTTTTTGGTTCTGAAAGAAGAAAATTACACTGTTATTTACGTTTCATGAAAACCTTTACAAGAAATAGTCAGTTTTATTAAATCTCAATGGATCTTAGATTTCATTACGATTTCCAAACTTTTAACTGACATCACTGGCTTCATGTCTGACAAAGATGAAATATTATGTTTATTTCGTAGTTTCTATATTTTGACGACAGACAAAAACATTTATTAAGAATAAGTTATATATATATAACCCACAAAACACCACAGTATTTTGAAGCCGGAAATTAATTTATTAGCATTGCGGTCGTTTAATAATAGTTATCTCGGTAACTTAATACTTCACTAATAACAACTTTTAATAATAATTTTAAAAATAATAATTAGTACCTTATGAGATTAGTCTCTAGTTGTTTAACAGTGGAGCGATGAAATGGGTGATGGTCCCGATAGGTCATAATCATCATCAGTCCACTACTGTATTGATGGATCAATTTTTTTTTCATATAAACCTTTTATTACAGTGTACTCACCGGGCGTATGGTTAGCGGTGACCACGGGGCTGGGAGTGCTCTGTGGGTTGGCATCGGAAGGAGGTCGCTCGTCGGCCGGCGAAGAGGCCTCCGACGACGGATAGTATTGCTTTAGGCGAAGATGCCACGCTGGTCAAGAAAAGATAACAGTTATTTTAAATTTTATACAAACGGAGCCATACAAGTAAGAACATGTCAAATGAGTAAACTATGGAGTATCCCTAATTTTCCTTATGCATTTCGTGATATGCATTTTACAAAAAAATAACAACAAGGAAAGAGAGACTATTTGTTGAAATCGTTTCACAATATTTGAGGCATAGTATAAAATTATCTTCATTCTAACAATTATTATTATTCCATGATCACCCTTTTATCTGCCATGCGTAGGCAGAGAGCATCGCGTACCAAATAACTCTCCTTAGAGACGTGACACGCTAAATGAAACAAATATACGTACGACTAGCCCATGTGTATATACTTGAAAATTGAACATTGACGTATTCACCAGCAGCTTAGATATCATACTCAAGTATGTACTTACCCACAGAGGTGACAGCCGATATCGTTCTGAACTGGTGTATGATATTCCTCGGCAAGAAGTAGATGTCATCGTCACAGAGCGGCAAGCGGGAGTATCGCACACCTTCGCGTCTCAGCTGGTTCAACTTCGCCTCCTCCAGCCTGTTTGGAGTTATATTGTAAAAACTCATTAAAAAAACATTTGGCAGGTTTGTATGCCATTACAACTTGGATAACGCTCAACAATTTTGTTGTTTTGTTGTTGGACGTGCGTTCCTTCTTAAAATGCGAATGACTAGGGCCATAGATTCCAACACGAACTTAATAGCCTTACTGACTTAATAATGGGATATCTTAGAAGAATATTATGGAGAAATATAAAGTTCAATTTTTGTTAGGATATATTTTGTCTGATATATTACTATATTATTATAACATCACATCAGGTCCATTACGGAGTAAGCAGGGAACATGAAGTACATACTAAATATCTCTATCCTTATAGACTTAAGAGATTTCAGCACATTCATCACACACACAAGATTGATGTCGTTCTATATTTATATCACTCACTATACCACTATTCTAATATTGCTACAGTACACTCACCAAGTGACACATTGCGATATCGGCGGCTCGTACAGATCCAGCTGCAGCAACTGCACCAGCTTGTTGAAGTCGGCCGCGTGGAAGGCCACCACGTCTTTCGTAATCCTGCCGCGGTCTATGTCTGAGCCGCAGTGTATCGCTTTCAGAACACCTGAAGTAAGGGTGAGCATCCATTATGATTATAATGTAACATAATTAGAAAAGCAAGTGTGTAATCCCCCAATGCACATGAACAGTGTGGGGTTTATGTGCTGTTTTGGAGGACCTATGATACACAGTGTACTCTGAAGGGATGATGCCATAGGCGCGTGGAATCAAACATTCAATCGATAATTTTATTTGTTAGATTGAATTCACACACATGATTTCATTTCACCCAACCTCAATGTATGCAAATATGTGCTTAACATTTAATTTTTTTGCATTTGTAGGTTACCAGACGGTCTCCTTTTAGAATGAAAACGATTAAATCTGGCCAAGTGGCCAGCTTCTAAAAGGATTGCATTCTAAAAGGAGACCAGTATGATACAGTGGAGTAGTAAAAGAAGCGATGACGATGAGATGTAGGCTTTATCTTGTTATGAACATATGCCCCTAATATACATAAACATTTAATAATTACACTTAGAAACAAGTTACACTGTAGTAACAGGTGTAATGGATAATATAAATATGACAATAGTTTCAAACAATAATAAACAGTAGGTAAGAGGCGAGGTGTGTGTGTGTGCGTGCGTGTGCGTGCGTGCGTACCGACGGCGGCGGTGGTGATGCGGTCGAGCCCGTGGCCCACGTGGTCGGCGTGCGCGCGCGTGCGGTCCTCGAACAGGAACTCGCGCGCCTCGCTGTAGCGCGGCAGGTACTGCAGGTTGCGCAGCTCGTTCATGCCCGTGCTGCTCATGGAACACACTACTGTTTTATTACTGTGCAACACCTCACCTCACACATTTCACTTACTATTTCAAACCTCACTCACTCTTACGTTACTTTTAATGATTTCTATTTTTTTCGAATACTTTCTTCGATTTCACCTCTTTCTATTAAGTAATTTCCACAATATTTTTTTATATTTCATTTGATTAATTGTTAAGTACATATGCGCCTATGCCTTCTTTGCTTTTTTAAAACAACAAATTAATAACACTATTTATATGATGAAATTTGGCAAGATAATTCTAGATATTAGACATTAAATTATGTCACTATTTAAAAAAAAAAACATTCAAATATAAATAATTATATATCGGCATTTCATTCAACCTACCAAACTGTTTATTATACTAAACAACAATGAAACCATAAATGTGATTCTCACCGTCTTTTCTTTATGGGACTCTTCCCCAGTTCAGCAGTAGGCACCAACTGTTCACCCGGTCTGATCCATAATATGGGACCATCATTGGACTCTTGTGGCTCCATTTCCACTGCCGCCATTGGACCCCAAGGCATAGTCTATTGAAAATTATATGAATGACTAGTAGCTAAACTGCCAACTTGATTAAAGACAATAAAACTACCCTATTCTATAATTATCTTATTTTGAGTACAGAGATATAGAAGTCTTTAATTGAAAGTACCTTAGTTGAAGGTATCAATCCTTAATTGAGAGTAATACATGAACTTCCCATTTAGCCACTTAAGACAACTATTCAATAGGTTAACAAAAAGAATATTGAGAAGAAAAAAAACTACATGTCTAAATGTCACTGTTGCAAGACTATTTAGTATTTACAATGTGTATGTACATAAACGGCTCACCAGCTTAAGAAACGGGCATTCTGCCAACATTTGCAGCATGTCAGGGAAGTATCCACCGACCTCTTCGTGCACCGTTCCCACGAGGGATATTTGGTGTAGAGGACCGCAGCGGAAAGTACCCGCTGCGTATGATTGTTGCACCTGTTGATAAACAACGACATTTAAAAAAAAAATTATAATTATGTATGTAGTGTCCCGAAAGTAAAGATGTTCTGATTTTAAATTTAGGCGTGCTTACCAATGCGCTAACGAGGCGTAGTGTTGTTTTGGACTCCGTTTTTGAATCATAGTTAAATTTCACACTTGGACTTAGAGGAAGAAAGTTTTAATAACTGTCTATACAATATACAATTTCTTTGAAATATGAGACAAAATGTATGAAGATCTTCTCTCTGTGAGGATAATGATATTTGACACTCGGTGGTATTGCTTACCACGTAAGGAATTTAGTGCGCCGATGTAATATTAAATCACCATCATGATCATCAAAACTGTTCCTGTTCATTGTTGAACATAGACATCACCAATGACACAGCGTGATAGAAATACAGATAGTGGTATTAGTTGTCGATGGTACCTGTTGGTAATATCGTGTGATGGTGGTGGTCTCGATGTCGCTGGCGCGCGCCAGCACGCCGGCCTTGACGGTGAGCGTGGGGTGGCGCTCGGACAGGTAGCGCAGCAGGCACGGCAGCCGCGCCGCCGCGCCGCGCACCACGCCGCACACGAAGCGCGCCCAGCCCTCGCCGTCCTCCGAGAACACCAGCTGACCACCCACCCACCGTTAATGTCATTCAACACGTCACTGGACCAACGTCATGTCTAACAACTTATTTTTTTACTTCACTACATAAATAAAAAGTGTTATAGTATGTGTGTCTATTCATGTGTATTCTTTCAAATTTGCTTGAAATACGTTTAAAAATGAACAAAATCAATGTGCAGAGGTGATACGTTGAAGACGTGTTCAGCTACCGAAATGTATTAAATGCCCCTTTCTGTTACAAATATAACACACCTTCATCAATTCTTGTCTCCAATAGTTAATTATGTTATCAATACCTGTGCAAAAACGCGCTAGTGCCTCCATCTAGGCGAATTACTTAGCGATATTATTGCCATTCATTAAATAAGAATATTGTACCACTATACACAACAAGAGGATGCTCAAATTTTGAATATGTTATCATTGTATAAACTAAATGTTATGAGTACATGATGTTGAGTCTAATAATATCTATTGTAATTAAAACATTTTATTAACTATTGAATAATGAATGTGAAGTAATATATTAATAAAACACACTTTCGCAAAGCAAAGATGCATTGCATGAAAAAGTGAGTTGGTATGTAAGTGAGAAAGGGCATGCTCTGATAATTCGTAGAAGGTGATAAAGAGAATGGTAAGTGAAGAAATCACCATATAATGTCCAATGTGAATGTTGATGGATGCAGGTGCAGAGGAAGATCAAAACTCTGCTATTTTGGATCAATTAAGTCAGACACTAACTGATAGGGGAGTTAATAGTATGTGGAACTGATGCTTGTAAAGAGAGTTATAAAAGTAGAAGAAGCATGTCAAGTCAGTAAGGATAAAAAAATTTGATACTAAGAACTGCCTTCTTAAGAGACTTTTTTTTCAACCCACTACAATTCCACTGTTGGAATATGGATCTCCTCTCATATTGAGAGGGTTAAGGCCATAGTCTGCCACGCTGGCCAAGTGCGGGTTGGCAGACTGTAAAAATACATAAAATGAAAAAAAAAATTCTAAAAATTATGTCCAAGTAGAAATTCTATTGATGCAACCATAATGTCGTAATTACCAAAAATCAGAATGACATTTCTTCGAAAAGCTATGAGTTTCATTCTTATTTTTTCCAACGTATTTAAATATCAGTCATGCGATAAACTAACTACGATTAGCTGACTTTTGGCGTTACAAGATCGGAAGCCAACATAAACACAATACACAAACGAATAAAAACAAATGTGAATCTAATTATGGAGTTCCAGTAGATTCAGATGTCATTACGTAACGGGCCTCATGTAAATTAGGATCAATAGAAGTATCATATTATCCTTTCTTTCAAGCCTTTAATTGTTCCACTGTTGGACATGGTCTACTTAAGAAATGAGAGGGTTGAGACAATAATGTGCAGTATGTTAAAGCGGTCATTTAAAAGGTGGTGCTACAACCTTCAAGCCCAAAAGCATTACCGCTTGCTATCTATTTCAGTCTCGAAGCAGCAACGTCGATATTATGTTTAGTTTGGCATTGATCGAACATTGAGCTGCAATGACCGTTCGCCATCAGCCCACGGTCCACGCACCATTTGTTACTGTTACCATACAAAAGCAGTAAATAGTGATTCACCCGTTCATCTGTTCAGCGAAAGGTGCGTACTGTTTTCTTTAAAGGCACGGGTTTATGCATATAAATAATGTCAAATTAGCAAACACAGCATTAACAACTGCAATTGAACAGGAGAGAGAACGTAAGAAAAAGGGAGAGAGAGGAAGTGTGAGTGGGAAGGGTGTGTATAAGAGAAAAACAAAGATATGACTTATTTTTTTTACTGACTTGTTTTTTTTGAGGTGGTGAATGGTCATGCATACCACTGCGACCGTTCGCAGTGATTTTGTGGGACTCACGTATGAAGCCGTGCCTTACGCCACTAAACACCACCTGGATGGCCTTAACCTTAAGGGTCGCGAAGCCTTCATCGGATGCGCCCTCCTCTTGGGTAAATTTTTTACTGACTCGGTGCAATGAGTAGTACCAAAGTAACAAAGTTATTATGTCAAAGAATAATAATGAAAACAATTATATTTGTATTTCTGTGGAGAGTATCTGTTGCCACAGATGGACAGACGTTGTAATACAGAAATAGAGCTAGCAAGAAGGAAATAATCTTAGTTGATTTGGATTATTTGGCTTCCGATTCGGGGCGGGTGATTGTCTATTTACATAAATAGAAATTGTGTCTATCATTAAACACTTTTCATTTAAATGCATTACTCCATCAGTACGTATTCAAATTCGAACACAGCCATTAAATACCTACAATTAGTTATTAAAATCATACATCAAAAGCCCTAAGGAACGCTACGAGCAAAGGGTATAATAATGTCGAAATTCCTTTGATATTATTACGTACCCGCATTCCGCGTTAGATTATATTCCGCACACAGCCGGGAACGTATTTAATAATAAGCCCCCTTTACTATTATTGACTAGGGGAGTTCTTCCATTTATCCGCACGGAAACCGGTAAGTTGGTAAAAAACTGACAAGGTTTATAGTTAATCATCATTGTCTTCATCACCCTTATCTCTTTTTATGCTGGAAAGACTGGTCGACACTTCACGCTGGCCAAGACTTCACACCCTTTAAAGAACATTCTAGAGAACTCTAAGGAGTGCATATTCTCTCGCAATGTTTTCCTCTATCGCTACAGCAAATAATATTCAAAATTAATAGGCACATTATCCTGTAAAGAAAAAGGAGCGCGTCAGGAATTAAACCCAGCAGTCCAGGAATGGAAGGTTAATTTGTAAGCCACCATGTTTGTAGCATTTTAAAATCTATTTACTTACAAGTAACAATTCGGCAGTAACAGACACTCTTATTGCTTATAGAAGCGAATACACAGCAAATCGGCTTATACGCAGGCATCCACCGAATTGTTCGTAAGGTAGATGATGCTATTGTTCCCTGGCAACTGGAAGTGTGACGATGGGATAGATCTAGAGGAATCAGCTCGTGTAGCACGTGTACACCACACATGAGTAGCTGATGCGATACATCGACCTGTATCATACAATACACATAAACATATCATTAACATCGTATTTGTATGTGTGTACGTTGTTCTAACGAGTAGATACCGTAGCCATGTTGGTCCTTCCTTCCTTTACACGTCCGCTTCCTTCCCTTTCGACCGCACACCAAGATCCCGAGGGAATTGTTGTACTAATTGAAACAGAATTGCAGCCAATTAAAGCCATGAAGCTCTTGCTAGCTGCTGCGGCACGAATACTTATAAAGTCTAAAGGTCAACTAATTAATGATTAGATAATTAGTATGGAAAAAAATTTCATTCTAATATTACCGGTAATAAAAAATACTTGACTCCAGTATTCTTTGAAATTGAATCCAGAACCGCAGTGAGGATACCGGGTGCATACTTCGAATAGAACTGACTCCAGTTAATCTTATTGTATTCGCAACTAATTAATAATATAATTGAGTGCTGACACAACTCAACAAATTATGACCTTTACTCTTACTCTTACTCTATTGTTCTTATACATGGTTAAGTTCGAGATTGTTCGTGTAAGTCCGTGAAACCGGCAGTGGCCAGTTGTCACTGCTATCTTATCGCTCGCTTTGTTCGCACACAACAAAGCCAAATTTTGATCCTTCAACTGGTATTTTTGTTTTTGTCTGATTGTATCTTCCAAGTTGAAGTATATCTACATAAAAAGAGTATAACAACACGTTCGGTTGCATAGTAATAATATCCGTCAATCGATTCCAATAACGAACATCTGTAATACCAGGATGTTCGTAATTGAGTACGTATCTGTCTTTCCATATAGCGTGTGCATGCCTACCGTATTTTAAAGTTAGATTTATTATCAGTTCAATACATCCGTTCTGTTGATCCTATTTTTTAAACACCAGCCATGAATATCACAAAATATTAATCAGCTGCATTTGTCTCAAAATTAATATACCTTCATGGTCACTGACTTCGATAATTTTCGAGATTACGATCGGCGCATTGGCACACGACCTTTCGATTCCATTTACTCAACTTCGTATCACAAAATAAACGAAATAAGCCCCGTATCGGATTTAGGGTCAAAAATGTTCAATAATTTCGCCCAATTATGATTACATTCGGTCGGTTTACATATAAATGTTTGAATTATGTCATCGTGGATACAGTTCACGAGTCGATATAAAAACGGTGACTTTGTTTGTTCGTCCTCTGTTGGGAGATTAACTCGAAAATTACATGGTTACTTGACTTATTGACATTGGAGTTCTTAAAGAATATCTAACTTAGTTCATCTATCTACATCATTAGTTTTTGCCAAAATGAAACACCTATTCTACCGTTTTCCTCTTCGTGCGATGTCATACTCATTTTGTAAACGGTTCACGTGAAAATTAACTATTTACTTGACTTATTCACATTGGAGTTCTTAATGAATACTTATCTTAACTTCGTTTATGTACCTACATCATTAATGAAACACCTATACGGTCGTTTTCCTGTTCGTACGATGTAATAGGTATTTATTTTGTAAATGCTATTCAACCAAATACTATAAGAAGCGCAATTTTTAAATAAACGAATAATACTAGCTGGTTAACTAGCATCTCATATTGCAAGTGTTTTTTGGTACATTTGTTGCATGTACAATTAATGCGTAAACGATGGTGATACCAACTTTCCCTGACACTGAGATGCCTCGATTGTGATCGTGCATAGAGCAATATATATAATCCCTTACGATCTGCAGCGGTATCAGGTTTATGAGTTTTAATATGTAGATCTTCAGCTAAAAATATGGTGTAATGTATCCAGACATGACTAACTGGTGATGCAGGTACGTTAGGACTGTCATAACAGTTCTAGTCATAACAGTGTTTATGTGACAGATAAATATTAGCCCTTGTCCCTTGGGGTAAATAGCGTGATGTTTGTGCGACAGTTTAAGTCACAGGGGAGTCAGTTTTGGCCGTAATATTGTGAAACTGTACAATATTTCTAATAAGCAAAAAAAATCTGGTGGATCGAATGAGACGGAGGACGGAGAATGCGATCATCATTAATCATCTAAAACTGATCTAGTAATACCTAAAATAATTTTGCTTCATATCGTAGGCACTACACAATAGTTGACTATAAGAGACCGAAAGGAATCTGTAGTCAAAAGGTCTGTAAAAAATAAAATAATGTACAGCATTAAAGCAAAGCCGGGCGAGTGGTTTGTACAGCACGATCATATCGACCTGACATCCGAGAAGCCATAAGTAGATTGTTAGAATGTATATGAGAGGTATTAAGACCTTTGAATTCTTGTGGTCTTATTGAGGTTCCGTCGAAGGACACCGATAATTCCCAGAAATGTACCGCAATTAAAAAAGAGTATATCTTTATGACATTTTAAAATTCAGTGATACTCATTTTCATTTTAATTAAACTTGTAAAAATATCCATTAGACTGTCCTAAGTACACTATTTAAGCTGAAATATTATAATCACTAATAACAGAATTATTTTTAATTATGAACTCGCTAATTAATTATACGGCAATTATTGAGTCTTCTCATAATTACGGTACCCGATAACATAATTATTAATGATTTTACAATACCCTATGTCCAGCAGTGGACTAAGAAAGGCTGATGATGATGATGATTATAAAACTGTAACAATCTATAAGACATTCATCATTGTTTCTATAAGGTGTGTTCAAAGAAAGTTCTAGATCGAGTAACACTGGAGAACAACAAAACGAAGGCGGCCTTGACTGACACTTTGGAATATTAAACGGTCCGTCGACATGAGCTCTGGGAAAATCGGAGCCTCTAAACAGAGCCTCCTATACAATGGTGAGTTCAACGCACCTTTGATACGACGTTAGATCTGTAAACAGATGACACAATTTAGCGACGCGGCCGGGAGAACACAGGTGTATACATTAATAGTGTGACGCATCAGGGAAGGGAAACAGGGACGAAAAATAATGGCCGGTATGTGAACAGATGCAACGAAGTACAGTATAAATCAGTGCAATAAGATTAGAGAAAGAGCGAAAGGATTTCGTACAACGATAATACATAGATGTAGTATAACGTTGATACTGTGATTTTTGACAACATTCATAATTCCTTAATTGTGTTAGTTTACAATCTAATTATGGAAGAAAATTCGAGTAACGTCCTTTCTGGACTCAATTAAACTGTAGATATTTCAAAGATAGAATAGGAATATGTCACTTTGTATTACAGATGGGTGATAAATAAATATATCATCACAAAAGGTATTAAGGGCTGGCAAAGCTTTGTTCACATTTCCGATGTTGCTAATGTCTATAGACGTAGTAGGTAGTCACTTATAATCATGTGACCTGTTTGTCCAGTCTATAAAGCAAAAAAAACAGTTGATAGGGATTATAATTAACGTTCTATTATTTTTCCACGAGCCACGATGGACATATCCTCATACCTATTTCCTAACGCCAAGTAGAAACTAAGCGCCTTAACAATAGATCAAGTTGGACGCCATTACAAGTTCCTCGCTTCACGTAATCGGACGCATTAAATCATTGCAGTCACGACACGCCGCCCAACGGAATGGAATTGCTAATATTAAATATAAAGATTTGCATAAACAGCCGTGACGTTCGTAGAAATATTGCGACACGGGGTTTCCCGCCGAGGAATATTAAGAACATGTTAATTGCGCGATTGTCGTTAAAACGGCTAAACAATACAACACCGGTGCCTACACTTTTGTACATGCAGATACAGATTTTTCGTGTTCCGCATAGTTACGCAACAGTCGATCGTCCTACTACTGGAGCATTGACGACTATCGACAATGTTCATGAGCGCATTCGTGTTTTGGATGACACGTCATTTAATCGGTCGTTAATAAACTAGTAGACCTCATTGGAAGTGTTAGGAAGTTTCGAGAACTCCCCGATTAACCCGCATCAGTTCCAATCTGTACCGGATCTTAACTGAACCAACTTGCAACAATACTATGCCAATGTCTCCGCATGTAGCTCACTACACAACAATTGTGGCAATCTGTAAATACAACATGGACACGACCATTACACATGTCGTCCACGTATTCGAATGACTCAAACGGTTTCTTTATTCAAATCATTCGTGAACGGACATTAGGTAGGTACTCTTGAGTTTTCGAGGATCAAAATATGTGTGTAAAAAATTAAGGAAAAAACACATGTGACATAAATGAATTGTATAGATAGGAATTTGATAAGTGTAAAAAAAATTGTTGATCTAATTGAACTTTATAACTACGTTTCACACGTAGCTGTGTGCGTTTGGATTTAACAGCACCATGATATAAATGTACTAGGATTGCTAGCACTGCTATTTACGTCATTGGGAGTTACTTTCAAACGGATATCATTGCGGAACTACGAATGATATCAGATATTAGAAAAACATTGCGAACTGAGTGTAATGTTTATTCTCGTAGAACGAACCTAAAGCAGAAAGATGGACAATCCTTATGTCTCATTATCCGGAAAAACATCCGCCTCTAGCGATAATGTAGACTTATCTGCGAATAGAAGGGATGTATAGCTCAACAATTTCCCAATTAAACCTGGTTATTTTTGTTTCCATTCTAAATATGTCTATCGTACCGAGATGACGAAAAAAATAATAATCGACCCATTATAATTCCACTGTTGGAATATGGGTCTCCTTTCATATTGAGAGGGTTAAGGCCTGCCGCCTGTAAGGGTCTGCCACGCTGGCCAAGTGCGGGTTGGCAGACGACGACAATGAAGAAAAGCTTATTGACAATTTGTGTATATGTATATGTATTCCAGTAGGTATACAGTTAGTATATTGCTTATCTTTAAACAATAAATTGAAGGAAGCGAAGAAAGGGAAATCTATGTTTACTACTTCGGATGATTCATTGGAGATATTTACGTTGAAAGTAATATAAATAAGCAATGTTCTAAATAGTGTCACTCCTGCATTTCTCCCAGTTGGTAGGCAGAGAAATGTAATACATTCCCACCATTCATCAGCATATGTCAGATTACGGAAATCACAGCATTATCTTCAACTTATTTATCGTTATACCAGTGGACATGGATTTCTTCAAATTATGATAAAATTTGAGGCTCTAGTCCACGTGTGGGCGCGGATTTATGAATTAGCAGACTTCGTACGCCTTCGAAAACATTACCGAGAATTCTCAAGCGTACATCTTTCCTCACGATATTTTCCTTTCACCGTTACAGCAAGTGATATTTATTTTTAACGTGATATATGACCATAAATAAATTTTTAAATATTTTTAAAAGATTATTCTCTATTATTATGTTTAACGAATAAAAGCAGAATATTGGTGGCGCTGCCAGGCAATATTCGGATATTCAAAAATTAAGTTCACCGCATGAACTGACCAATGAAAGCATTGCCCCTGATTTATGTTGGACCACTATCTTTGAGTAACATATAATTATCTATTTAGTAACATACGAGTAATAAAATACAATACAATACAATACTTACAAAGACAAGAAATACAAGATACACACTGCTATAAATTTCTCACGTTCGACTTTTTTAACAATGTAACTAATTTGTATTTTTATAATTTAGAATTTCCAGTAGTGGTAGGAGTTTGGATCTGTGCCCGTTGTATAGCAATAGGCTCATCACCTATTCCATGGGACGTAAACGTAACTGGTGAAACGTGAGTGTGCAGCACTCTGTCTACCCTTTCGGGGATTACAGGCGTGATATTACGTAACTAATTTGTCTTCATAACTGAGTCATCTATGAAGTAAAGATTGAAATTGCTACTGAGAAGATTTAATACCTACTTTTTTCAAGTACGGTTACTAATCTCTGTATTTTCATAACACATTCATATACCATTTTGTTATTTATCGATCGCTAATGGTCATGTTCGCAATGTGTAAAACAAATACTATTTACTGGAACAATCTCTAGCCAAAAGAATGTTAATGTAGTCAAAACGAAAATGCCAAAAACAAGAAAGTGAGACTTGCAAATTCCTTCAATAGGTGTGACTCATACTACTGGTCGCATATATTGAATTTGAAATGTAACCGACGCACTATCGGCCGCGAAACAATTTTGTTAAGTACGGTCACAGCGGTAAGTGTCAGGACAGCTATCCGTCAACGCTGATCAGGAAAGGGCGCGCACGGAAAGCAAAAATCCCGAAAAGCTTTAAATATATAAAGAAATAATATAAGACACGAACCAAAACATTTCTAGAACTCTCATGTATATAGTTATAAACAAGTATGTGGTTGTTAATCCAAACCGATAGACAACCGAAGTCCTACTGAAGTGCTAAGCTGTTTCCTATGTTCCGTCCAATAATATTATGCTTCACGAACACACACATCTATTAACTCATACATAAATAAATAAAAACTATTACTTAGGCATATATTGTACTTATTTAAAAAAGACCTATTACAAATATAAGTGTAACTGAATTCCGCATATGACTCATTCAGACGTGTGGCGCGTTAGTTCTCCCATACGATAGCAATCTGAACGTGAATGTACCCCGTCGATTTCATGTGGAACTGTCGGACTTGTAATGCATGTGTCATATTATATACATGTTAGCTTTACCATAGTATGAAGAAAGGGTAATTGTTTGCGTCGTAGTAGTAGCAGGTCTCATTTTAAGACTTCCATTGTTCTTTTATCGTTCTTATGTCTTCTATCTGCAGGCAGATGCTGGATGCGTCAAGCTGAGGACAGGGCGCGATGGCGC
>DWMG01000865.1:0-17192 GCA_018244855.1 Elbella merops
TTCCTGTACTATTTTGTAAGGTTTAAATAAAGAATAAATAAATAAATATTTTAAAGTTGTAGTTCTAAAAATTCAATCCCACGATTTGATTCAAATTGAGGAAAAACTGCGGTAGTTGCTCTTAAGGACTAAATAATAGCGAAGAAAATGATCGTGTATGAGACATTTCTTGCTGAGGCTAGATTTATAGACAGAGAGACATTTATTGGTGAATATCTTATGTTTAAAAAAAGAAAGAAAGCTACTCGCGTGTATTCTTGTTCTTCGTTCGTATTCTTGTTCTTATAGCACAATTACCTTTGTACTTATCTGGAGAAGACACGATAGCTGTTTATTATTATTTATTAAACGTGTATGATGAAACGCAGCAAGTCCTAGCGACATGTTTGATTTTGAAATTTTGGTGCAATGATCCATAGATAAACTGTACAAAGATCTGATTACAATCTTACTTAATTCGTCTACACTAGTTGTTATTTTAACGATCTAGCCGAATGTTTAATGGATTTGCATTTACGATCGGGTTACTTATGGCTTGTACGATTTTGAAGATGACCCAAATCTGTGATCTATTTTCCGGTACTATTTCGGAGTACGCATCCTCTGATCTAATGGGAGACTTTGACCTTAATATTTTAAAAAAATCTTTTTTTGTTTTGTATACTTATATTACACATATGCTTATTAATTATTATGTTGTCGTTCAGATGACTTAGTAGTGGAACATTCTGCCAGGGCCTGTATTTCTGGTTACATGTTACCTAGCACTGTTTAAAACAAGGGTGTACACAGTTTTCCCAGACATGCATGCTTTATCTTATGACACATCTGCGCTTTCGGTCAAGTACAATCGCGGCTCAACGGTAACCTATCGTATAAAAATATCTGTAAAATATTTATTAAATTATTATCTAATATGCATATGGAACGTCATCGTGTATAAAGCGTCGTATCATCAACTTTAATAGGTATCGAAATTTTAATTATGGTTTATTATTTGTGAATTCCCAATAAAACCTCCAAAGTTAAATCATTCTAGAACGTACTTGATATGAATTAAATTAAAATTATAAATATTTCAATTAAGTTTAAATTTATAGTAGCTGCGTACCGTACATTCTTGAAAATGGGATTAATTATAATTGCCTGACTGATTATGCGTCCCTACCTTATAATTGTTGTTACCTGTATAGTTTCATTAGCGTTTGGACGTCTAATTTTACAGGTAACATTACATCACGCACCGGCTCAAGAGTCGCGTTAGGATGTGGATAATATGGGCATGTAGAAATATAGATGTGATACGGACATTGGGGTATTAAAATTTAAAATAAAATTGTTACTGTTATTAATTATAATAATACATACATTAGATTAAAATTATACACTAATATACGCAACTGGAAAAAAGTCGTTTGTCTTACAAAAAAGTAGGGCAATCATAACGACGACTGCGCGGGAGTTGATCTTCGAAGGGGTCCAAGGCCGTTGGAAAAGTTCCAGAACTTTTTCTATTTTATGACAGATTTCGGTTAAGCCGCACTATAGTTTATTAGTTTCAACGAAACCCGTTATTAGATTTATTTTTATTTTTACGATGACGTAAAGCGCTTACTCACATCTGCTTCGTTAAATTAATCACTATTTGTCAGATGTGGCTACGACTTCAATACATTGCGAATTTTAGCTAAATAAATAGCATTATAAGGTATAATTGAAAATATTAATAATAAGGTAAAAACGGTTTACTATCACTAATATAAGTAATATTCACGCATCTGTACTCTCCTATAAAAACAGTAAGAAAGTGCCAATTTTCCTTTCTTCCTATGCTTGCATGATCTCTGGCATACTTGCATGACCTCAGCACTATGTTACCAAGTCGCCTAGTATTAAACTCTTGATCACTCTTGGTCCTCTTCCATTCACATTGGGTAAATTTTTCACTTCACGTATATTTCCGTATATTTCCTCACGTATGTTTCTGCCATGTTGTATCCTGTCTGGTATTATTACCCATGTGTTAGATTAAGGGATATAGAGTGAGAAACGAGCTTGTTTATTACTAGAGATGACCTCATCGCCGCGTCAAGTCTTGGCACTTCACCCAGAAAATTATATTATTTGCTTCATGTTCACACGTTTTTAGAACCTTTGCACTTGCCCCTCATGAACAACCAGTTTGCAAATTATAACTTCTCGCTAGGAATTTTACAACAAATTTGTATATCTCAATCATCTTAACGCTCGAGGGCATCTGATTTAACAACCAACGTATAATTGCCTTATTCTTAAGTATAATTGCCTTTAATAAAAACTCTCACTTTGGTAACCTTTATTGGAAATTTATTGAACCGCCCTGACCCATCGTAAATATCAGAAAAAAAGCGCTTGAATTTGTCGATTTTAATTGTTGGCTTTTGTTACACAGTTGTGTACATATTGTAAAGGTTACCGGGTCCTAGTCAGTAAATTAAATTTAAAATACCATGTACTTATTTAAACATAGTAGACATATGAAATTACCATTACGAAAAACATACGTGAGTCAAGCCGGTACATATATAATCATGTCTAGATCTTAAATTTGCCAAGTTATTCCAAAGTGGTTAAGCCAGTCCAGATTTCTACTGTGAACGGCCCACAGCTGAATCTATTTCTGTTGAGCTTTCTGTACTTGTCTTCCGATGTTTTGATGTGTATCGTACAAACTTACTCTAGCAGCTTGAGCTGAAAGTGATAGTTTTACGACAACAGCTCACTCCCGTGAGTCATTGTGCAGTTGGGAAGAATCTGGAGCTCAGGTTATTGGTGCTTCGCTGCGAATCACTTTGAGTTTGGCCTCCCAGTATTCCTGCATTATTATGAAAATGTCATTGATGAGCATCTCAAGTGACTGTATGTCTTTAATTTATATGTAAGTCAGTACGAGACAAAAAACGTTATATTTTTGATGACCTTAGTTGTTTTTGAAATGTACGTTATGTCACAGATGTCGAGGGTATGTGTGGCTGGAAATGAATATTGCAGTAACCACATAACGTGACAGCTCATAAATCATTGATGAATGTCAATCGATCAATTTATGTTTGTGAGCATGTCACTGTATGGTAACTGTAAACCTATTTTTACAAAAAAAAACTAAATTTAGATGTACCTAGTCAGTGGCACATGCAACCGTGTACCACACGCTCTAGGTGGAAACATGCAGCTAAAAAATAGGTAGTGATGGTACTGTCACCGGCGAACCGCATATTCGTTTTACCGCAAGAGTGTTCGTTACAAAAAGTATCGATGTATAATTCCATAGTAACCTAAGTTTATCCTATGTTACCGAGTAGGGATACTTCACAGAATCATTTCCTATGTTATTATTATTACTGGCGACCGCAGTGTGTCTTCTTGTGTTTCAATGCGAATCTAGTTCTTCAACATTGCTATGCAGTGACGCGACGCGTCATACGACACAGCGCTGACGCTGTAACGCGAGACAAATGCCGAGCTTTCAAATGGATTTCTTTATACATAATAAATAGGTAGGAATTCTGGGTGGCGGCATTTAACGCTACGTTAAAAATGACGCTGCTTTTTGATAGGTTATGGTGGAAAATAAAAGTAATTCCGGGAACAAACTCAACTTGCTGTTTTTAATTGATGAACACAGCAAAATATGTGTATTCGGGGGTCAAGAGAGAGAGCAAAATGACAAGTAACAAATGTCAGATACAGTAATGAAATTCTATGCAAATGTCATATGAATTTAGTTTAGAAACGGTGTTTATAAATCCAGTGTTCACATTTGTGTTTTGAAGTTGATATTCGATTTTCGAGGATAGTGGTGTTATACTCGTATGCCTTTGAAAGGTGCGACTGCAGAGCCATAAGTGAAAACTACTGCCTTAATGACACCGATGACTTTACCGAAGAGTTTCGCAATAATAAATAATTTGTTGTTAAATAATGTATCTAACATGAAACTCTATGCCCTATTGTCAACTCTACTCACAGTTCATTTGAAAGGGCCTTGTTTGCGACATGGAACAGCGGTGGCGTCGATCCATTAGCGAGCAAACATGTTGCATCGTCACTGAGCCTGCCCGCTAAGACTGTAAATACTAATCCCAAATATATAATGATACTGGGTTTTGAAATGAATGTTGCGCCGACTCCCTATGTATAAAAACCAGAGCATAGAAATCGAGAGGTTACTGTTCGTACTGTTTACCAATATACGAGCAACTTCTCAAAAATTTAATAGTAACGTAAGTTTCCGTGTCACCAATGGGTAACCGCCGCAAACAAGAAAGTCAATGTCGAACGCCGATAATGTCTACAATTTATGGGACATAGATAACGTGACACAAAGAGATTTGTGCCGTGAATAAATGTACAATTATTTTGAGCAGACAGCGAGTCTGGCTCTGAATTAACTAATAAACTTCCGTCCAGTACTCCAAAGTGTCACGCCAGTTTCCCCACCTTTGTTTACCTTATCGCCCGCACTTAATTGTACACTTAGCCTGTTTATTGACGAGATGATGTTGTATTAACCGGACGAAAAGCTAGTACTTTACTGACGAGAGGATTCTTATATAAGAATCTAAGGATTTGCAGTCCATAGCTGTGCTAGCATACTGCCTGTAAAGTTTATGTGTTATGTGTATGTGTGAACGGTCACGAAGACATACCTATTTATATTTATTTTTCCTAGAAAGAGATTCGCTTACACTCAGTATAGAAACGGTAGCAATGTTTTCTCTATCAGAAACATTCGCTCGTCGAAGATTTAGATCGTGCGTGGCATTTATATGACGACCCGTTTGGCATATTAGTCAGCGTGCCCGACTGTCGTAGAAAAGGTCTCGGGTTCGATTCCTGGTATATTCGAATAATAAACTAAAGAACCTGTGAATGGCACCACACACCTTTGAACACGTGTCTGATGTTTCGTCAGTATTTATACATATGATTATAAATGTGAACCAGTCGGGCCTACCAGAAAAACGCACGTGAGTTAAGCCGTTACATTTATAATCACGTATCTGATGTTTCTCTTTGTGTTTCGTCACGGTATCCCACTACAGAGGGAATCTCTTGGGTGAGTTTGAAAAACCATTTATTTCATCAGTCCACTTCGGGATCTAGTCCGCATTAAACAAGAGGCAACGTCATAAACTTGACCTAATGCGTTCAGACTCTAATATTGTTTTATAATAATTATTTTTATATTTGTACTGTTATCTAGGCAACAAATAATATCGCTTTCAATACTTTAAGAGTCCTGTAACTCTTAATTATTTAAGTAATTACTGACGATGGCGCATTTTTTGTGAAATATTCAAAATACACTTAGCTTTTGTTCGGGTTATTTGACAAAATTATTTATTTAAAATGACACACTGAAAATTACACGAAGATTAATTTTGTTTTGTTGAATAATAATACATATATTAATTTACTTAGCTATTTACATTGTACAATACTTTCTTCATTACATAAATCAATTTATATTACTTTCTTTACATAATAAGATAACGCGGGCTGACATTTAAATATTGGCGAATATTGTTTCATGCCAATTTTTAACATCGACCTATTGAATAACTGCGTATTTCCACGTTCACTTAGCTTTATTCTCGCATCGATACATCATTCAGTCGATGTCCCGACGGTAGAACATCTTCAATTATGCAACATTGTTAAATAATAATAAAAAACCTCATAACATGGACACGTTTTACAATCAATTACTTTTTTGTTGGGCGGTGTGTAGACAAGAGTGTGCGTGACCTTCCACCTTCGTGCAGCCCGGTGTCATAAGGTTGTCTCGTTAAAGTGCGTAAGTGAAAAAGTGATGCTGCTTCGTTAGGGCTGGCACCGACGCTCGACATTATTACAATATTTATAGCAAGATAACTTTTAAAAAATCTCCATTTGACACCCCGTGTATAGTTTTTGATGGAGTAAAAGTAATTGTGTATTTTCATGTAAATATTTTATAGAATTTAAACAGTAACCAAAATGATGAATTAATCTTGACTTTTGTTATATACGCAAGAGATTTATTACTTCAGTATATCAATGTTTAATTAAATGCCATCAATTGAACACTTACTATCAAGTGGTGTGATTGTCTGCTAAAGAAACTTGACATATTTAATTCAAATTGCAACAATTGAATAATTTGCATTGAATAATGACATTGCTCCGCGTTTAACATACTGTTCTTACTCTGCTAAGCCCAAAAATGAAACCAGTGTCAACCCTGGCACCTTAAAAGCTATCTCCATGCACTCATACATCTCACGCCTCTTCACAGCACTTTCTCTAGAGCACTGGCACTTTTGATTCGTGGCACATGACGCCATCCCATTGATCGATAGTTAATGTTAATAAGCCCTAATGACGGATTGATGTGGGTGTTGTCTTCGGCCGACTGGAGGGTCGGTGGGCGCGTGGCCCAAGTGGGTTTGATTGACGTGTTCTTGTGTCGTTAGGCTCATTACTGAAACTTTTTTCCAAAACCCGTTGTCGTTGATTGAAAGAGAAAAATCACCTTTGAAGATAGCATACGATACCTTGACACGGTATATATACGCGTTCTTCGCTTTGTGATTAGTAGTCGAATTGTGAAACGAATAGTGAAATTTAAAATTCTTGAAATTGTCAACTTGACAAATTTTTCGTTGATTAATCGTAACTTTTTAACTGGAGACTTTTTAACTAATCGTAACTTTCAACTGGTGAAACGTTGGAGTGTACTACACTCCTCTGCCAACCCGTTCGGAGATTACAGGCGTGACGTACGTGTATTACACATTCAGTATTGTACGTAGTAAATAATTAATTGCTAACGTTACTGTTTGTCATGATACGAGTAGCTCTATGGCTTAGAATTTCGCTCCCACTCTTGGGATTCAGGTTCAAGTCTTGACGCACACCTTTTTATTTACAGTATTAAAAAGTCCATTTTGAAATTTAAACTTTATTTCTTTTAACACTGTAGATAAACATCGCGAGGAAACCTACAAACCTAACAAGTCTCCATAATGTTTTCAACGGAGTTTATACATATAGTCTACCAATCCGCCATTGGCCAGTGTGACGACAGTCTTTAGCGTTAAACGTTCTCATTATCTTTGATAGAGTTCTGTGTCCAAGAGTGGTATAATAAAAAGCTTGATGATAATGATAATAAAGCAGAATGATAATGGGGTTCATAATAATGTTGATACTTATATGAAATAAGTACCTAATACAGTAATAAAGATTGCATTATCCATGTGAGTAGAAATGTACTCGTCCACATGTTTAATGATAAAAATATGACATGTCATCGTTACATTTGGCAGCGTCGTGTGAAAGTGAGAGTACGCACAGATGTACACGAGCAAGTATTGTGAAATAAATTGATGTGTAAAGGTAATCCACATCCGTACGCGGCCCGCTTTCATATCCTTCTCGTAATACATCGCAATAATAATTATTATTATTGAATTTTAATATTACGTAATTATAATCACCGCGTAGTGATATATTTGCAGTATTTTTAAATGCTCTTACGAGCATGTCGGTGGATGAACGTGTGTGTGTATATGTGTATCATTGTAGTTTTGTGTATGTGTGTGCGTAAATACGGCAAGATTGTCGTAAAATTTCAGTCATATTTTGTAGCTGAGCCGTGTTGTAATGTATGGTTTTGTAATTTGTCTTTAATTTTTCGATTTTGTTAACGATTAAAACTTTTCTGATATTTGTCGTACATTATTCTAGAAAATGTATCGAGAAGAAATGCAATGTTATGTAACCGATTAATGTCTTGTAACTGAACGAACGTATTGGAACATACATACATACATTACTTTATATAGCAAAATCAAATAGTCTAAAGATTTGAGCTGGCTTGGTTTGTAGATATTCAATTATGGGTACTAATTGTCCGTAAAACGATAACACTGCCGTGATGGTCAATCATTCGGAAACTGACCATGTTCAGTGTTGCATTTGACAGATTGTACGAGTCCGCAGATATCTCCACAACCCCGCCATGCATATTATTTCATCATTATCAGCCTTTCATCGTCCACTGCTGGACATAGGCCTCTCCAGTAGCACGCCACTGAGCTCGATCTTCATCTACTTTTATTATTATATAATATAAGCCAAATATTATTTATGATTCTTTGTTTCTTCTAAATTGCATCCAATTGTTACTATACAATGTGAAAGTGGAATATTTTAACTTTATTGAACTCGAAGCAATAATTTTAAGTGATTTATCGAACACTAAAAACATTCGTAATTGTATTTCAGAGAAAACCCTCATTAAGGTGGTGCAGTTAATATAAATTGAGTTGTATGTACGAAAGGGTGGTATGTAATGTTACTACAGCAATAATTGTATGATAATATAGCCATTTCCTCTCGCCCTCCAGTGAAGGATGTTGTGTCGATTTTAATTACGCATTTTCTCATGTTTATATCGATACGCGTGAGGCAATACTGTCGATACGAATCACTATTATAATGTTAAAATTAAGCTTTTGCAATATGTAGATAAGTTAAAACAAAGTTATTTTAGTATAGTGTATTATAGTTTGTAATTCAATATTTTAAATATGAGAATTGTGTTAATTGAATCGGCTTATACAGTAATTACGACTTGGGTCCTTTTGGAACTGTTTGCATCGGGAGTTAGTGAAGCTGGCTCTCACATGTGTTCTTTGACATGTGCTAGCCACGCGACGGGAACAAGCCCTGTCTTTATTTATAAGGTTATTGTCATCTTGTTAATACGTGCGTAACTTTTATTTCTTTATTACATCCAAACTAAAAACATAGGATTGACCCATGAAGTAATTTATTGAAAACTATGAGAAGTCGAGAGGCAAATGGTTCTGAATTAATACTGATTGGGTGACCTGTCTAATATTTAATTCAATGCCTTCAGGGTGGCTTGGAAACTGGTTAGATATGAAATTGTCCCTTTACGAATCCGCACTCTTCCTGATAAGGAGAGTGCTTGCATCATCTATGCATAGAGAGACAGTTCATATGTCGTGTCAATCATTTACACCTAGAAACTTTCACATCCTTTTCCAAATAATTAATTATTATCATTATATACATTTATAAGAACTCTACAATTGTCTTCTGCTATAACAATCTCCTTTGGTTGTAAAGCAACAATTGTATTGTCTAAATGTATCTTTCATGCCAATAAACATTACATAGTGTCAGAGCTATGTATGATGGATTAAATAAAGCAAAACTGACAGTAAATATTGTTATAGTATGAGATGAGATACACTCGTCCAAGAATAATAATAATATTCGACGACTGAAATCAGCAAAGTAATTGAACCGTGAAATAATAAACAGGCGGGCGGGCGACAGATTAGAAAGCCGGCGTAAACCCGAGCTTGATTGTGAGATATCAATCTGCGTGTGAGGTGTACGTACAACATGAACAATGGCGTATCAAAGCGTATTTTCACTGAAACTTTCACGGACGCGACATTGTCACCGCAAATTATTCAACTCGGACTCTCCTGACGCGCTGTCGCCGTCGCACTGTCCGCGACTGACGATGCCAGCGTCAGTTTTACCTGACGTATAATAATAATGATTTTGTCGACTATCACATTTTTGCGTTTCTATGTCTAGAGACATAATAATAATGATGATTTTTATTGCTTATCACATTTTTTGCATATAAATCAGACAGCGCCTAGCTCTCAGATGTGCGTTAACGTTGTACTATAACTTAGGACTCTTTAAAGCTAGTGTGATTAGGCTCATCCTAGGCATGCGTGCTCCATCTTACGACGCATCTGCGCTTTTCATCAAGTGAGATCGCGGTAAACACTATCCTATCATATATTAAAGAAGAGATAAGATTTTGTATCTGAGTCCGGCATTTGTAAAATTCACTGTTTAGTATGTCTAATTTTTTTAATCAGACACTTATGAAGTTTATTACTTGACTATACACCTCTACAAGGTCTACAATACGCATATAGCATCTATAAATTCGCTTATAGCTGGCCGTTGGTGTGACACGTACCCCTTCTGTCCCACGCTCTGACCGGGCGGCGTAATTACTCAGTACTAACTCAGTCTGAGTTCAGTCAACATGACCATTTAGGTATATCGTAATTTTAGCGTTGCTTAATGTTCAGTAGACCGTAATAATGTTTACTGTGAACTGTCACATATGTGTTCTCTGATCGTCTATCAAAGTATGAACTAATATGGAAGCTAGTAGGAAAATTCAAATTATGTGTACTGTACGTAGGGCACAAACAAAATGGTTCTTGTAATCCCACTGCTTTGTCTCTCTCGATACTTCTTAAGATCTGGAACATATTTCTCTAGGTTGCTTCTATGCTGAATAATTAAGAAATTAATGTATGTATAATTATTATATATTTATTTTTGTCGCTCTGTCAAATCTAATACAAATCAGTTCCATCTAAAATTGAACTCATATTGTCATTAGTACGCATAATATATGGGAAACATGTATGCAAACCGTTTCTATGTTACATTCGTCTGTTCTAAAAATCTTCAATAGATACATATTTATAATCTCTGTGAGGCCTTCATCGTATTGTTATAAATAATAATATTTTGTTCGATAAATAATGAATTTGTTTTGTACTGAATGTTATTACCACCCACTGGTGAAAAGAATAATGTTCAAAGCATCGCCTTAAGAATTGCTATACAATATTGAACTTTGATTCAACGCAATGAAGGTTTATAATTGTTCAAGGCGAGTTAAGTTCCTAATATTTAACCTTTATCATCAATTCGCGTGTACGTTGAACAAAAGATGCCTTTGTTCACGCAAAACCCACTAGAGGTCGCTGGAAAAAATGGCCGTGAATTTTTTAATAGTAATGTTTATTTATAGTTATTTTACAAAAACGATTTGGCTAGTGTCTTGTTTATTATTTATTTTAATTTTATAATATGTGTGTGTGTTTTTTTATTGTTGTTTTCTTCGCCAGTTGTTCCAGCACATTATCAGTTCATTAAAACGTATTAAGTAAATGCATGATTTTCTGCAATAAGGTCAGCGTGCACAATTATTATATTGTTCCAGGACTTAAAGTGTACTCTTTAAGATGTATGCCAATAGCATAAAAGCTTTTTCTAAACACAATTAAATTCTAATTCAAATGATAATTGCGTTGGGGACAATATATATATTAATTTGATACACAACCATTTTTCAATTATTTCTGCATTTGTTGTATAATACCTTGCATGAAACATCGGCAAAACTTTGTCTTCCGATTCCAAGAAGCATGTCAATAAACCTTGATGTACAAAACCAAAAACAATTTATTTTCGTGTAAAAGACCTCGCGTCGTTTTTCTTACCTCAAACATTAAAACAACAGAAAGGAATTCCTTATACTCTGTAAGTAGTCCCCATTCCTCGAAATATTCATACCTGTTTATTATTTAAAATCAGGGCAGCTGGTGCGATCCTTTTTTTAACCGTGCCTCCTCTCAAGGTGTTTTTGCACCTGCGAGGGCCGGATACATCTGTATCCTTACAAAACGCAAAATTGAATTCAAAATGGCCTTCTAACTTGATAATAAGGTCTATTTTCGAATGAAAAACGAATGTACTCGTATATGATTATCGTAGAATGTTTTCAATTCTTTTCATCCCGTTATTGTAGTTACTGATCGTGACTTGCCGCGTATATGATTCGGAGTCAGCTGAGTTCATGGTATAAATGCTGAATAATGCTTTTTTGAAGAATAGCTTCTTATTGTATTAATATGAACTCCTGCACAATATGAAGCAATATACGTACATATTTAAACGAAGTTTTTAGTATCTTAGTAATTATGGATTAATCAAAAGCAAACTTAGCCGCAAATCAGTTTATTGGCACCTGTTTATTTATTGCTTTTGTTATCTCTTTATTTTCTACTATCAATTTGGCAAACCATACATACTATCGCAAATTTGGAACGTGCGGAATATTTTCAGTTAGATTTTAATATTGTTAGGTGCAACATTCACGAACATTGTCGTATACCGGTCACCAATCGGTTTCAATAATAATTCACAATGTATGCACGTATCTATGTATCTATTTATGTATATATGAAATAGCACCTCCGCTTATGTTCCCATCTACATGTAAACACACCACGCGGAACGGTTAGCCGATTTTTTTATTAATACCACACCATTTCAACGATCGTGGCATTATACTGAGACAGTCTTGACACGTGGATATAATATCTATTAGATATATAGAAGATATTGAAGTATTAAAATATATATATATATATATATATATATATACACACACACAAAATTAATTCTTTATCAACATTGTATAACAGTGATACAGCACGCGTTATTGTTAAGGATTTTCAACTTCGCTTGAATAAAAATATTAGTTACGAGTACCTACATGTTACAGATATAAATATGCGTATACGTACGAGTGTAAAACCTTCGATGCAGTTGTACTGTGGTCAGTTCGCTCTGTGAAACTATTCTTAACCTGCGCAGCTCTATAATTTGATCCGCTCTGTACGTCCCGTAACAGGCCTGAGTAATAATAATAATGATGTTTTTTGAATTAAAATATATATACATATGCATATTTAAATATACACAATTATATTAATAAAATTGCTATAAGTGCTCATGTACCTTTTATTTACGTTGTAACGATTTTATTGCACAACCGCTCAACGGACTCTGTTGTAATTTGCTATGCAAATAACTTCAATGAAGGAAATAAGTAGTTTTTTCTAAGGTAACTTTCCATCTGAACGAAGTGGACGTTATAAGTTAATTTATATATATGCAGCCAATAGGCTCACCACTTATTTCATGGGACGTAAAACGTAACTGGTGAAACGTGCGAGTGTACTACACTCCTCTGCCTGCCCCTTTGGTGATAACAGGCGTGATGTTACGTAGATATATGTAAGTAAATCCAGAACAAGCGGTTGGCCGCGATCGCGACTGATGGAAATGTCCTAAGATGGTCACATGTGTAAAAGAAGCTTATTCAATTTCAGGCCGGTGCAGACTTCATTAATATATTAGGAATATTCATAACTGCATTTAATAAAACTGTAATCCACTCGACATTGTTCTGAATAAATGTAACAAAACATAAGCGGATATGACATGTTTTTTGCCGAGATCTCGTTGAGCGAACGAGTGTAATAGTGTAAAAAATCTCTTTGTAAGTCAGCTTGTGAGAGAGTTGACGAGCACAATAAAAATTTATATCTCGCTCTGTTGTGTTTGACCTGGCCGCGGTCGCTGTTTTACATTGGATTAAGGTACTTGTTCTACTACTGCCGATAGCTATATACGACTACGTTATCTCACGTCCATCATCCCCAAAGAGGTGGACGGAAGAGGGTGGAACACCCCTACGTTTCACTAGTTACGCTTACGATTCACTATGAAGTAGATGAGTCTATTACCATATATATACTGGACACAGGTCCAGATTCTGAGCTAAGGACTGGTTTTGTCGCTGTCTTATGTTATTATGTGTTCTCTACCTACCTTTTATATAATAATAGTAAATGTATATCTTTGGGTAACAACTCGAAGTATCGCTTTGCTTTGAGATAGTTTTGTGTTCCTATTTAGAATTATCTGAAGTATATGCAATATGAATTAACATGATTCTGATTGAATTTATTTGCAATTAATTTGAATACGCTCTTAATAAGCGCATTTGCATTTGTTTCCTTATCACTCAAGTTTTATAATGTCGTCAGCGGTGTTTCGTTTCAACTAGTCGTCACTCTTGTCCACTGATAGGATAGCTACAGCCGAATCATATAATGTAGACTATTTGGCCTAAAAACGCATGACGTGATGATGATGAGGTGAAATAGAAATAGATAAGAGCAGAATGAATATCAACAGAGATATCATCAGCGCGACGATTACGCGCCAACTGGGACGTGACGTGTTAATTCACTAGATTCACGCTAGTTTTGTATTGTGTTTTACTTGTACATTTCACATTGTACGTGTACAATTCACATTGTATATGTACAATTGAGATATCCTCGCTGCACGTAGATTTTACGAACGAATTTTTAACGCATGACACGGTAACTGGTTTTATTATTGCTCGTCGGTTCCATTAGTCGATGTTGCGTTGTGTGAAAAGTGGGATAATCTTTTGTGTTGTTATTATTACTGTTATTAATGCCCACCGGACGATGGATAGTGGGTCACTCCATCGCTCGATGGGCCGTCGAACTGGTCAAGGTCGCATGGAACTGGTAGAAGTAGAGTTGAAAAGCGGATCGCCATGAGCTCCGGCTATATTTGGGGGAGGTTCATATTCAGCAGTGGGATTCTGTCGGCTAAAATGATTTTGATGTTGTTTGTGACAGTATGATCTAGTATATTTTGCTATTATTTTATACCTATTGTATTAGGGCTACAAATCAATGTTTTTTATAAGTATGTTTTAGTTTCTCGTAACCCCAACTTAACTGGCAGATTCAGACAACGGAGTCGTCATCGTCAAATTGGATTCCAAACGGCTGGAGACTATACGAGTGGGTAGTAGTTATTTTGTCAAAACATCTCTTTAGGGTCCTAAGCTCTGAGTTATGAATTTTAAGACTAACCCAAAAAATCCTAGGGATATATGGTCCAAAGCTCAAAAAAATAAATGCAATTTTACGTCTATTTTAAGCCCTATGTTTAGTTGCAAACCTTATAATAGTATCTCAAAAATATGTTCGATTTTTTTACATGCATGGCAAGGTTAACTTTACGTTCGTTATATATTATTATGCTTTCATTGGCCAACGTGTAATTTGCGGGCGTCGGTAAGTCGAGCGATGGTCGGACGGCTATTCGTCTCACTAATCGGAAACGTGGATAATGATAAGTTGCGCGCGCGTGGGCAGAGAGAGGTGTGGGAGGTTGGCGTGTTATTGTCTCAAATGTTTGACGATTTGACATTGATATTAATTAGAGAAAGTTTATTTCATGTCATACATTATATGGCAAATATTTCATATAAGTATATCGAACAAAATACGACAAATAATCCCCTTCGAGGCCCCGCTCCTCTCAATGGTAATCTCAATAGGGTCTAAATGCTTAGTTCTATGATGTCTAGCGACTGTAGGCTAATTGACCGTATGTTTCCGGTTTACAAGAGAGATCACTTGTGGCATACTTGTATATAGGCATTATTCATAAAACGTAGAATGAAACGAGTTTTACAATGTTTTTATAGCTAGAAGCGTCAACCGGAAGTTTCCGTTGGTAGTTGACCGTTTTTAAAAATAAATTCATTTTACTAGTTTCCTTTGTGACACATAATAAATGTGTACGTACACACACACACACACACATACACACACCTACGTATTATTACTATTACGTTTATTCAATCGTATAATGCTCCTAGTAGTGTATCTACCACTTTACAACTAGTAACACAAGTTGAAGTATAACTTGGTTACAATTTATATTAAAAAGGAATTTAAGTTCTTTCTAAGTGCTGAACAAAACCATAAACTTAATAGGAAACTGAACAAATCGTAAAGGCGATGTGCCCTTCAAATAAGTTACAAACATGTACAAATGTACACCGGCAATGCCATTTCCAAAATGTCAACAGTTAAGTGAAATTTTGTTACATTCAAAACGTATGTGCTTTCTTTGAACTTGCACTTTCGTTGAGGTAAAATCTCATGAATTATTCATTATTCATGCCAAACACGGTAAGCGCACACGATTGTCATTTCACGTGGCTCTCAAAAGGCTAATATTGACTGTTCGATAGGTACTTTGTTTTGCATTAGACGTACTATCGGCCGTGCTGCGATGAATAGTAATTTTCGCTCACAACACAAAGTCCCTCATATATTTAAGTGGTGTTTCGTATCAAGTGATAAATATCACACATTGTATCTCGTCATGCAGTATCGACATCGAGTGAAAACATATCTAGTCATACTGACCTGATGTGACCAACATTTTGAGTGTAACAAGTAAAATTTTAATCTTGTTCTCTTCAAAATATGACTTCAAAATTTCTTTCTCCCAAATTGATGGTAAATTGAGCGCTCAAGACCTACATACATATGTATGTAAATCTGATATTACATCAACTCCACAAATAAATTTGCTATTCAAATGACTTCATAGTGAGGGATTGCATCGATATTTCGAAAATCTTTTTCACTGTACATTGGGATGCCAAATGGTTCTGAAAAGAAAGCATACGATCTAAAGAAACTATTTGTTAGCGCTATCCATGCATCAAATTTTGGAAGGCTACTGTCTATCATTAGTCTTCGTTGACAGCATTGCCGCTGATTCTGGTCTTTCTGAGCGTAACACAAATTATTTCTGCTTGCTCTCTCTCGAAGCTCATTAAGAAGGATTTCGTATAAGTTCGAAACTAGTCAGGGCATCTCGAAAAAACATACGTAAGTTTTGCCGCTACATATGTGTATAATTACGAATCGTGTTACACTTACAGTAAAATGCATCTACAGTGAAAGTTTTCGTGGCAGGTGTTCGAGATGTTCTCTTCACTGGAAGTGACAGCTTTTTATAAGTATTTATCTCGTTCCATAAATGTGAATCATAGATCAAGCGAGCATCGGTCGCCTTTGAGCCCTAGAAGTAAATTAATTGACGATAAACGCTCAGCAAGCAACTGGCGGTAACAAGCAGCGTTAGGCGGAAACGACTGGGAATTTCCTGCGAAAAATGACTGAGTTTTACTATAAGCAAAGTTAATGAATACTTTAGAGAATCTCGCAAGGGTACCTATAGTATATTATATGTGCGTGTGTATCTCTTTGAATGGTGTTGGTATCCTTTACTAGGAATACTACACTCTTCTGTCTACCGCTGGAGAAATATAGGCGTAATGTTATATTATGTATTTTTTTGCTTCCACACTTTTTAGTTTGCCCACAGGTTCTTGTTGGCAATTCTTGTTGACTTTTGACCACGCACAGTCAAACTTTATCGGACAAAATATAGGTACATTAAAAGGAGTCTCCGAATATCCGATTCTCATATTGAGAAATATACTTTGACACAAAGTATATTTTAGGGGAGTGCTCTGAAGAGTTGTTCGGACTAATACCGCCCACAGATTTTCGCCATCGCCCAACGCGACAAAACCTCCA
>DWMG01000866.1:0-17192 GCA_018244855.1 Elbella merops
TCTCCTCTCATATTGAGAGGGTTAAGGCCATAGTCTGCCATGCTGGCCAAGTGTGGGTTGGCAGACTTCACACACCTTAGAAAATTATAAAATAATATGTAACAATCATTTAATTATAATATAATAATCATATGTATCAATTATTCAAATCAGCTACTGCCAGACAACTTAGACTTTTTTTATAATACATATATGTGATAACATTAAAATGAGTACTCGGTTTTTTGTTACATTAATTCCCACTCGTGTTTCTCATTTTAAAAGGGTAACATTTTCTATAAATTTTAAATCTTTAATAGACTCACAAATCTGTGTGAAGACACAGTTACAACATAATGTCGTCACCACACAAATCATAACACACTGAGATATATTTGCCGAACGCTTCCGAGAGACGTTAGAAGGGACAACATTAACGTCACAAACGTCACTGTGAAGTCGCACTAACAACTTGAAATGTTAACCGCGCCACTAAAGAACGAACTTAAGAATCAATTGTAAAAACTATGTTTCGTTTTAAACACTCTTTCCGACCGATTAAGGTTTTAAAATTGAGTTAAACCTACGGCTCACAGGAAAAAAAGAGTATCTATCTGGACCGACTTGAAATAAAACCGACCCATAGTATTAGATATTTCATTGATTTCTTCATTTTGAAAAAATATACACGTACAGGAATAAAACAAAATAGTGTACAGTAATGTGCAAAGTATTTTTATAATATTAGAATTGATGTTACATTCATATTAGTTCTGTGTGGCACGATTTACACTTGTTTGTATATTGACGAAGCATTTCTAAGCGTCCACTCAAATATCAAGCATAAATAGAATGAGGTAGCTAATGAATTTTAATTTACATGAATTCACTATTACCGTATGAGTGATGGTCGTCTTTATAGCGCCGTGCTTTTTAGCGTGAACGAAAGTTTCATATTTATCGGCTATTAGGGCTTGGTCACACCGAGTACAGTTTGCGCCTTAGCGCATAAAGTATGGTTCACACCAAAAGCTGACAGAAAATTGTGTCATACAAGGCAATAATACAAAATATGACTAAGGTAGAAAGTACTAATTTTAGTAAATTTACCCCACTACCCGTGGATTTCTAGGGACTCTGTAACACCTGGAACTAATCCTAAAGCTGATTGATAACATTATTGATAGAACTCTGTTAAAATATTTGCACTACGCAGCGGTCATTCAATAATTTTTATCAAACTTAAATCAACACCATAACAAGTTTAACACAAAATAGTATGTAAAACAATTAGCATTAGATACAATATATTCGCAAGCATAGGTAGGCGAAATGCTCACATATCGCATCCCTTTGATGCTTAAACGCTGCCAAGGTGCGCTCAGTGTGTCAAACACCTAATTTTTATATTATTTATCGGCTATTATGAAATAAGCGGTCTTGTTGTATTTGACATTCAGCCCACGCCATCGACGTTCCAATAAATTTATTGGGCTGGAACCCGAAAATGTTCTTTAATGTAATTTTAGCCCGCAGTAATGAGTGTTATCATCTGTGGTAGGTAATCGTGACCAGCTGCCATCGCCAGCGAGACGACCACCGTCTTTATAAGGACATGTAAAGATAAATTGAAATCTGATCGTTAATTTTACTATATTTCGGTGCTTACAGTAATTAAGTCGAAAGGCAATCTAATTAATTTCAACATAATGAGCCCACTCCATATTATAGCCAGAAAGTTAATTAACTGTGTGGGAAATGAACATTTTTTCTGAGTCGTTTCGTTTTGCACAGTGGTCGCCGCATCGGTCCGTCAGTTTCGGATTCGGTTTCTGATCCAAATTTTGAAGGTAGACATTTTGTTGAAGGCTTTGTGTGTGGCTATGCCAACGACATTATGACTTATGAATCCATATTTTTTATACATATTTATATATATTTTAAACATTAAGCAGACTAACATATATTATTGTTTGATATAATTTCATAACGCGCCATTCCAAAACACTCCTTATTTTTGCCATTAAATATATTGCCATTAATCAATTAATTTCATTAAACATTCGCAACATTCCATCAGTACTTACCTATACTATCACAGATACCCCTATCCAGTCATTCGCTATTATTATTACTAAATACAACAAAGTTCCAATTCCAATAACTAATGTAAAATTCCAACATAATTCCAACTCGAAAGCGACAAAGCCGTGTACTAACCCACTCGCCACGTAACGCAGTTGTTCTCTTACGTGTCCTTGGTTAGTCGCAATCATTCTTGATGAACAATGGGTTAACAGAATAATAAATACACCTACTCGAGACTAAAACAAGACTCAATTTTCACCTACATTTCAAATCGAGACAAAATACTGTTCATACAGCCCGCGCGCGTCGTTCGAGTGGAACACTGCATTTGCCAACATGGTTTATAAGTAAGAAATTCAAAGTGAACGACAGATCAAAAATTTATAAGCCTTACAAAAAAATGTTGCAAACCAATTGTACAATTCTTTTAAAAAATTAAATATACGGATGTATCTTAACAACTTGACGGCCTCATTGTTCGAGTAGTTGCAAACGCAACTGCTGATCGAGAGGCCATGGGTTCGATTACCAGATCGAGTAATAACGGATTTTTTACATAAAATTTCTAGTAGTAGTTCAGTGTATTTGTGTCTGGCATATGGAAATAGGGTTACCCCCTTTTCAACGGTGGGACGCAAAATTTAACAGGTGGATCATAACAGCGTACAACACTCCTCTACCTACCCCCTCGGGATTAAATGAGAAGATAAATAAATCTTAACTTTACATTTATTAATATGCCTATCGCCTTTTGTACCCCAAATTCATATTTCAAATCTGTTCATACATATTTTCGTATATATATTGGTATGAAATGTTGCCACTGAAGTGGAAATAGAAAGTATTTACTACAATATTATCGTAACATCCCTACTTCAGGGCCCTTATTGTGTAGACTGAAAGGAACGAGCGCAAAATATATATCCTTACATACGTAACGTGTTTTCTCCACAATTAAAAACAGTTAACTCTCTCACAAGATATACCAGTACAAGTTAATAAAATAGTAGAATTTAAAAGGTGTCTCTATCGACGATCGTACGGGCTGCACGGCGCATACGTTCGCACGTTCGCTCCGGACAAGACACGACAGTTCGTCCGGTACTTTATGTGCGCTTGAGCGAGGCGATCACGCGGACAAACTGTGCCTCTTGCCGCTTCCATGGCGCTTTTTCGTTTGTTACATGTTTTGTGTCGCACATTTCAATAAATATCCCCCGCTTCAATGTTACTAGCTGGGATACAGAACTGTGTACAAAACTAACATATGTATATAAAGTAAACATAAAGTGTAACAAACTACACTACAATGGAATAAACTTTGTTTTATATTCTTTTATGTAAGGTAAAAAGTATCGTACTCGTCTTTTGAAATAACAACTTGGTAATCTTCGGTTTAGTAAAACTTATTATAAAAGCATGTGTAATGTTATTATTATATTGGTACAATAAAAATAGGAAGCTTTATCATCCTATTTCTGTATCAAACGAAATGAAAAGTATACAAAGACAACGTACACAATAAATCAGCTGTAGCGATAGAATCTGGAAGCGCTACTCCCTAAATACTTGGAAGCAAATATTAATAACATTCTGAACGTTTTATAGCTCAAATGTTTACAGCGGCCGTAAATATTATGGCGGCGAACAAAATTAACAAATGAATGACCGTTCATTGAATGCAACTTACAATTTTAGCCGCGTCGACTGAAAATCCGATGCACTGATCATTTTGGGTCGTCATAAATCAAATTTAAAACATTTTTAATGATCACTCGTAAAATATATTCGAGTATATCGGAGCCATTCAAAATGGAGGATTATGAGAATGTTCCTTCCTGACTCATATTGTGTTCCATATTCAAAACGTTAGGCCGATGTTTCGTTTGTGTTTCACGTTATGTTTTGTTCCATTTTCAAATTGTTACGTAATCTGGCAATGTGTGTATTAAGAATATACATATAATGAATTATAGCTATGCTTATATTATTATTATTTATTTCCCAAGTTTGTTTAATATGAGACATGCCTAATATAATTTAAAAAGATATTTATGAAGAATACGATCTGTAAACTTAAAAAAACGATAATTTAAGATTTTTAAAATGACGTATTAAGGCAACGATTTATAAACAGAAGTGTACGTGGCGTGTGACATTTCAATTATATCTTTAAAAAATATGACAGGTGACCTAAAAAAAAGCAAATTTCGGGATTTTTTTATATATTTGTTTAGGAATAACAGTTAAAAGTATGAGTAAAATATTTTGTATTATTTTACTTTTATGTTTTATTTTAAAAAAATCTGCTTCTGATTGAATCAGAACAACTTATGAGTATAATCCGAAATAACTGCAGAAACGTGGGTGGTATTAAAGATTTCTAAAGTAAATATGAGAGCATTATTTACCTATCAAATTCAAATGAGTCGCGTAATAATTCATCAATGAACAAAAAGAAAAAACTCCATTGTCCAATATAAGATTTAAAAATCACTTGCCGTTACAATGAAGGCAATCAACGTAAGAAAACCTGTGCACTTTAGAGATCTCCATAATGTTCTTGTGTAATCTGTAAACCCGCACTTAGCCAATGGAGCAGACTGCGGCCTTGACCCCTTTCAAACTGAAAAGAGACGTTGAACCCCTCAGTGGAAAACGTAAGGGATGACAGTGATGATGATTATAGCTAAGTCTCCGACATTAACTTACATAATAACTAGATAGCGAAAGAGGAATCGTTTATCATTATTCTCATCACCAACACCATCATCACGGCCACCCTCATCACCGCCACCATCATCACTATCATCCAACTGTCTATTGTTCTACGCAGACTATACGAGTAAGACAAATGTTTTAAATTTAAAATACACAGCACATGCATTGGCTTCGTTAGTGCATTCAAGTATGCCGTTGAATTTAAATTTTCTTAAAGTCGAGTATACTGACTACTTTTTTAAATTGGATTATTAAGTTCCACGAGAAGTTTCATAAATAAATGTACTCAGTACAGCCAGCAGTACATTGGCTTTTTCAATATTTTTTAATCACCACAACGGGATCAGTTTTATTAACGCACCGCGTTATAATACATTAATAAGAGTTAATCTTGCAAAAAGAAGCCAAGAACATGAGGCTCTAGCGTTTTTTAAGGAACGAACTATATCCAAGAGTGGATTGAGGCACCCTGATGATAATGATATTGTTAATAATGTTGACGTTCATGATAATAATGATGATGAATGTCATAAGCAATTGTTTCTTCGGTCAAACACTAATGCAAATTTTGCCATATTCCCAATGCAAAGCATGATTGTTACAAGATCCATTTTAAACTGCGCAACGGAAATTAATCAATAATTCCATCGTTGGAGCGGATTGTTTTTTATCGGTCGCATCTCACGACGAACATTTGCCGAAAATTCCTAGGCGTGCCGTCCTTTCTTCGAAGTTTTTACATCGACAGACGTGACGAGACTAGCGCTGATATCTTAGAGTTTTTAGCAACATTTACACAAAAAACTGTCGCGTATTAACAGATATATCGTTAGCTATTGATTCTATGAATACGTTGGACGTTAAAAAACTTTTAACTTTTTGTATGACAGCGCAAAAGTGACTTCAGTCGGATATTGAATACAATTATCTTCAAACGTGCTCTATGTGAAGAAAAAACTTAAGCATAAATCGATTTTGATACTTATCAGAGTTAAAGGTCACATGTAGTATTTACTTTTGTATTGTTATTGTAACCTCACGCAGGTCTCTTAAAAGGTAGGCAGAAAGTGCATTTATTTTTGTTATTTTACTATATTAATTACCTTTGCAATAACATTATTCAAACAAAAGCTTTTCCAGTCACTGTGTGGAGACTTAACCTACGAGTCTATACAGGTCGTCCAGTTTTGATCGCATTTTTTGCGTCACGAGACATTGTTATCTGATCCGAAACTGGATAAAACGTGTTCTTTGGGGCCAAAAATTTGATAAAAATATTATATTTTTTAAATGATTTTGAAATTATTTTTGTACCCAGTCACATACGCACATAATATATGTACATATGTACCGGCATAATTTCCGTATGTTTTTGGGATGACCCGCCTACTTTTGAACGTGTACAATACTTGACAAATATCATAGAAATTTTACGAAACTAAAAAAAATAATTAATATGTAGGAAAATCTTAAAAGAATTCACACTCAAAGCAGAGATATTCAAAATATTTGATATAAACATTGAAGAAATCTGAAACCGCATCAAGACATATTGAGGCGGTTAGGGAGCAAATGAGACCATTTATATCGTTACAACAAGCGACGCGATGTGTCGAACGCCCTGCTACATTACAATATGTACACACACTAGTGTCAACCGTCTGTCCGTATACATTTTTAAATTTTATTTTATATCATTTGATATTTTACACAGTTGTATCATTTTGTCCAAAGACAGACACGTCTAAAAATAAGTTCATTTCAATTTAGAACACTATCAATAAATTATTATATAACTAATATATTATATAATATATATTAATATATAACGATTACTATAATATATTAATATATAACGATTCAATACAAGATTGAATTACACTTTGCCTCTAATAAGTTCAGTACACACATATGTACCTGTCACGCCAAGTCCCTTACAGGGTAGACAAAGAGCACAGAATGCATTATGATAAGTTCAGTACCTACTTATAATAACAATTATCTTACATTTATATTACTATTGTTATGTAGTCTCGCCGAGCCTTCAAAGGCTAGGCCGAAAGCATCGAACGCCAGATATCTCTACCCTTGCAGACCTGACGTACTCTCTCAACATTCAACACTCTCTTCATACACAGTATATCCTATAGTAATGTATCCATTAAAGTAAACAAAGCCAGTTGCGATACTAGTGTACCTATCTATATATCGTACGTTTGACTTTCGGAGAGAACATGATTATATTACAACTTTATCAACATGTCCGAAATTTTATTCGTATCTATATGTGTTGTGTGTCTTTACATTTCTGTTACAGGAACGTGGGTATATTGAAAATATAACTTATTTATTTCTTTATTATTTTATTTAGCGTACATTCTTTTTTATGAACGGCAGTTTAATGCTTCTACATTTTTTAATGATACATATATTTAGTGCATAAAAAATTGTAACAATAAATCATTGAACATATTATAATATATATACATACGAGTACGAGTAGACATAAATACAGGACTAATCTCATAGTGTATTAAAAACCTACGACCCATCATATCTATTTACTGTTTCCAGTTTTTCAAATGTCGACATTTTTTAATCAGTATCATCTTGTTTTATGGAACGCCAAAATAAAGGTATTTGTTTATTTTGGTTTTTAAGTATAAACACTTTGAAACGCTTAAGATACCAATATTAAAATTTTCATTAGCATCCAAGTACACAAGCTTAGCTAGCGGTTTTATTTCACAAAAACAATTGACTAAGCGTTTTTGGTTCAATAAAGCTACAGCGGGGAATACTTACTTGCACTTTTAATTATTTTCCCATTAACTCTGTAAAGTAGCGTCTGCAAAATACCGATATAAAAGGAACTTTTCTGCTGACGGTCCGCGTAATAAACGCGCCGTGGGCTGTAAAAAATGATTAGGTCGTTGGTTCCGCGGGAATTAATATTTGTATAGACGAACGGTGGACACGGTACAATGTATGGGTATGGGCACAGAGGTGTCCTACACAGAATATATACTATCTGTACTATATTAATTCATTTTACTATTAAATGTTTATTATTAAATCTTAAGGACCTCATGCAGATCCGAACCTAGTCGGGCCACCCCGAAAAACGTACGTGAGTTAAGCCGGTACATTTATAATCATATTAATTCATACCTATAAATGTACAAAATAGTGTTAGTGATAGCTTAAAAATCAACACAAAGATGTTGCTGCATGTTTTTTCGTACTGGTCAGATGACAACTTTGATAACGGTAAAAATAAGTAAAATTAAGACCACATATAACATTGTATATCATATAGTGGTACATAAAACTATTTACATTCCGCTTGTTTCTAATACTGATTGAATACTTTCTTGAATATAAATATTGTTATTTTTACACCAAATAACGGCCTTACGTCATCATAACCATACAAATATGCTCCCTGTCTTTTATATTATTTAGGACTGCGAATTTTTTATGGCTGTGTTTTATTTATTCTTTATATCCGTTCCCATTATTAAGTAAATAGTTTCATAAAAATTTACAAGTCCCTATTTCCTATATTTATCCTAACGACACAGCCTGTGTCCGCTGCCTGTCCCACTACAGCAACTGACAATTTTTACTGCACATAAAAAGATGCACACTAAAAATGCCACAGTGTTCTTACAAACGAGAATTTATGTACGCCGTATGCAAATGGACGCACCTCCCATACAACGCGTTTTGCAGCGACAAGAACAATATCAACGGGTTTCCAATACTACAATACTTCGATGGAATGTTTATAAATACTAGTGGTTCGGCTGTGGTTCAAGTTCAACTGTAATTCATTAAATTTTAGGCTTGAACGTTATTAAGGTTCTTATGAGAAAAAGTATATTTTTATAAAATTCTATTCTGTGTTACTGTTTCATCATCAACTATGTACATATTGTGTATCGTGGTGTCACACCTACCATCTTCGTTAAAATTCTTTAACATACATTTTATTTATGAAAAATTTTACCACTTTCCTTATAAAAACGATTCACGCTCCCATAAACTCTTAAAATCATTATCTTCGTTTAACTTTTGTTCATCTACAAGCGTGTCTTTCCTAATTATACATCTTCTTTTCTTAATCGTGTGATTGTTGTCTTTCTTGACTCTAAATCTCTATTTCCTTTTTAGATCCTCAACCTGGTGAAAATGTTTGTATAAATCTTCGTGAGAACGTGGGCTCGATGTATACAGAAGCCTTGCCTGTACGATGTTTAAGATATTACATAATGGAACAAGCTACTAAATACTAAACTGTATAAATTTCAGGTAAACACGGCTGCTGTGTTTCAGCATCGATATCTGGAGTGGTTAAAGAAGCTTCTTCGCTTGAGTATCTCCTCCCCCAAAACTAGTATTATTTGCAGAGTAACGGGTGCAATAAAACGCGTTCAGCAACCGATGCCTCGTATCAACAATAGTGTGAACCTGGACCATATTTAGTACTAAGAACGAAAAATGAGATAATCACCTGAAAGGAATGAGCCAGTGTAAAAAGGCACAGAAAAAGTTCCGTAGATTCAGGATGCAGCTTGGTGTCACAGGCTCGCCGAAAGTAGGGCAGCCTGATATGACAGCGACATCAACTCGTATGTCGTGATACGCACCTGCACAAGGAGTGGACATGCTTGCGCTTTCCATATTGGAAATTTTAATCATACAAAAAAGTTTTCATAGCACTCAAGTAATGCTGTGATATAATTCATTTTTCTTTTTTACGTTTTCATTGCTCCTCCTGACGATTATTCATTGAATACAATAATTAAACATAAAACATAACAGCAGGCTCGTATCGCCCGGAAGAGGTATACAGTGCCACGTCTCACCAGTTACGTTACGTCCCATTATGAAATAGGGGGTGAGCCTATTGCCAAACACTGGGCACGAATCCAGACTCCAACCCAAGACTAGGAATTCTGAAGTTAGCAAGACCCTTACTGCCCGACCCGGGATCGATCACAGTACCTCTCAATTAGCAGTAGCACTTGCAAGTCGGCGAACAAGGCAGTCAATCCAATTATATATTTTTCATTCGTATCATTTTTTATACTTTCAGAATTATTATTTAAAGAATTGATGATAATGATGGTTCAGTAAATGAATATCCATATCGTTGATAATAAGTTGGTACTTCTACAAAATTCTTCCGTATATGGGTGAATGAGAAATCTTTTACTTTTTACAAAGATTTCCAGTTTAAGGTAATCGCCTTTATTGAACTTTTTGTCAACCACCAGAACAAGTCAGATCCAAACAAAATAAGTTAAAACATTTCCTCAAGCAAAGAATGTTGCAACACTTGCTTGAAATTGATAGATTTCATCAACCTTTTTGTTCACTTAAAATCTTGCTATCACCAAATTTCTTACAAAAAATGTAAATAATAATACAACATTTCCGGAATGATCTGAGCAATTATTTATAAACTTACGGAACTTTACGTTTGCTCGGAATCTTAGATATTGTTTGTATAATTAGTAATGTAGCATAAAAATTCTGATTCAAAAAAAAACTTCTGGAAAGATCTGAATCGTATAAAAAGTTAGAACCAAACATTTCGTTTCCTTACCTATGTATGTAATGACTAATGTACCAATACATTGTGCGTATTTGACATTAAAAATAAGAAAGGTTTAAGCTTATATAAATACAATAATGTCTTTGTAAATTTACTTTACTACATATTAAGTATCTATGTTAACTATCACTACACAAACGAACACTGTCCTTTTAACTTTATACAGCTTGTCTCTTAATACTTACAATGTAACAAACATATTTTGATTACTTTGTAGATGAGGCAACATGTCACTGGATGAACGAGGTTATTATTGAGGTCATATTTATAAAGAACTGCATACAACTCCTATCTAATTCAGATAATATACAGTTTTCTTACATTATCATAATCAAACGCTAATGATGATACGCTGGACATAGGCCACGTCCATGTCATACCACAGCACTCCTCCGCTAATCTCATCGAGTCGCTCAGAATCTTTCACATATAAACATTTTATCTTAATCTAGGTATACTTCCCTCACCTTGGAACACTCAAACAGGTGTAAAGTAAGGAATAGTAATATACAAATGGAGATAAAGCAATCTCCATGTTACCTCTAAGGTAATTTTACACGTCGTATTACCTTCAGAATGACCAACAATTTTACAACCAATAACCTCATGCGCAACACCTTTATATTTGCGAACACCTTCAAAAGAACATAACTACTGCTTCATTTTACAGTTACTACGTATTTGTTAACAATGTTAAACTGCTGAGAAGCAGAAACACATCAAGTGTATTTTGTCTCATACTTTGGTCCTTCATTCCAACGGTGGACATTTCGTTGACGGACCAATTTGATTTTTTAGGTATCTGGGTTCTAATTTTGCCTCATCATCTATCAATGAAGATTTATTGACAACCAAAAAAAAAGCAAGTTTACTTTAGTTTTGTTGTACTTTTATTGAATAAAATTGAGGCATTATAATTATTTTGTTTATTTTTCAGTGGATAAGAAACATTTCTTCTAGATTCTTTACTTTCATTTAATCATACAACATGTTCCTTATATTTATTCTATTTATCTCTGCATACTTCCAGTCGGCAAGACATCCACATTGTGAAGTCATACTTACATTCGGATAGTAAAACTAGATTATCTGGCGTAATCATTAACAATTGTAAATATCATCATCATCAGCCTATCTTAGTCCACTGCTGGACATAGGTCTCCCCCAAAAGGGGATTTATGCCCGTAATCTCCATGCTGGGCATGCGGGTTAGAGATCGCAGGTAAATATATATTAAGCTATTTATTGTAAATACATCGGCCATTGCATTTTTAAATAATTGTTAACTATTATTATGTTAGGATGTGTTACATAATAAGGTGGATTAAATGGAAAAACATTAAAACTGTTTAGTTGAAAAATATTTAAAAATGTATAAATATATTAATAAATCATAAGCCAATAGATGATACATATAAAAACGGGCAGTTACAATACTTCTTCATTTCTAATTAAATCATTGATCTGTCACGAATGTTAGCGATTTTATATGTTACAGATGAAGATATTTGAGAAATAAGGACGAAAGCCTTTGTCTAACCTGCACCAGAGCCACTGACCTTCAATCGCTAACTAATGGGACTCTAAAGGTCAGATGGGAATCTGGAGGGAGCCAGACTTGTACTATAATTGAAGGTGATACGAGATCTAGGCTACCGATGAAGACGACATCGCCCAAGGGATGTTTGTTTAAGGATCACAGAGGATGTTCTGGGGAGATATTTTAAATTCAGATATAGTTACCACAAATTAATGAAATTCCAATTCGAAAAAAATATTTTGTATCTATGTAGCATTTAATGCATTTATGCAGCAAACTTAGAAATAGAGCTTTTTAATCTGGAGATAAAATGTAATACGAGATTAATTTAAATTTAAAAGTCATTTTAACTGACCTTAACTCCCACAACAGCAATATTTAATTTTTTTTTTGATTTTATTTCCAACTGACACTATGCAGATCGTTGTGTAGAGTTCCAGGTTTGATTCACGACCTAATGGATATCAAAATTATGTGTTCTATTCTTTGTTGATTGTTTGTATACTTGTTTTTTTTCTCAGTAAAGCATCATCGGCAATAAAAATACGTATGTGTACATCTTTATATGCACGATAAAATTACACATTTTAGGTAACGCAGAAATCTCTGACCTTCCATGTGTAAGCCAAAAGGCTATCAGTGTGTGAGTACAAAATATAATGAGTCCTTGTTTCTTTCAATTTCCACACTACTAGATACAAAACATAAAAATCCTTACATTCGTATGCCATGTAATCTCGGACCTGCAAATTGTCTGAATGCAATTCAAAAATGCATCCCAGCCGGAGCCGTGTCGTTTTACTTGTTGTTGAATCACTAAAAGAAGCTTGTTTAATGGATTTCCACCATTACTGAGCAAATAATCGCACTGGCCTTGTAAGGCCGCGGTCATATTGTGAAGCGATCACTGTGTACATATATAATATTTTCATTTTAATTCTACTTCGCTAACAATACTGCTTAAAGTTAAACTCCATTATATACACACCATCACCAACTTTGACATCTGTGAATAGACAATGATAAATAAATAATTAAACTATCATAATGATATCATCTTAAATTTTTTCTTACTTTATAGTTTTCCTACCGATTAACATAGTAAGCAACAGCACTTCTATTGCATTTAACGTTTTTTTACAGCAGCGTCTATACAGTATTCGCATAATAATTTTCAATTAACTTTACACATTGCTCAATTAAATACAAAACACTGAAGGTGTCTAAGAAGTTCAATCTAAAGTGTATTTTCAATATAAGTGTAAATGTATTTTCAATTTATGATAATTATAAAGACATAAAAAGCCTTAAAAGATATATAGAATATATAAGAAGGTAGTGAGTCCCCGCTGTCGCTCCGTGAAGCCTCTCGGCGGGCCCGCGGCGCGGGGCGAAGTCACGACCGGCCTCGCCGCGCCGCCAATTTGTGCCCGCCCCGTGTAGGTTTTGTTGAAGCCAGCATCTTCATACCTCGAGCGCACTTTTTGCACTATTTGCCACTATTGCCAACTAGTGTGCAAGTGAAAAAACCTCTTGAAAATAATCATTCACTTGTATTATTTCATTTTGGTTTAAGCGTATCCTATATTTGATGGAAATAGTGCGATTTTGCTATGTCGCCTAAAACCTGAATTTAATTTTTTATATAAAATTAAATTTTATTATTACATCACCACGGAGTACCAATTAACTCTACCCTCACAGACCTGCCGCGCTTCTTGTACATTTTAATATTATTATTACGTAACAACTCGTAACAACAAACAAGCTCGCGTGTTGACAGACAGCCGCAGATACAAATGTTAGTGTAACAAACATAACAAAGCCGAGATAATTATTTCAAAGGAACACGTCCAGAGCAGTGTCCGTCTACGTTTGCGCAATTTGCGCAGATATTCTGTTTCTCGTTACAATTATTACGTATACTGACAATGCTTTGTATCCTGAGTCAACACAAGCCCCGAGGAATGTTTCTTACACACAATACTTACGTATACTGTGCGGCTTTTATTGCCAATATAAAAATACCATTGGTAATATCAATATAAATATTGATATTACCAATATAAAAATAATAATATAATAATAATCGACCCATTATAATTCCACTGTTGGAATATGGGTCTCCTCTTATGTTGAGAGGGTTAAGGCCATAGTCTGCCACGCTGGACAAGTGTGGGTTGGCAGACTTCACAAACCTTAGAGATTTTTTTTAAAATATAAGTACATATAATTAAGTCCAATTTACTTCACATTAGCCATGTAATATGTAAAGATTTACTAAATAAATGTGGATATTCATGGATGCCAGTGTCCCAGTGGTTTTATTTCCGGTTCCAGGTATGTGAAATTTAAATACTGGTAAGTCTATTTGATTTTATACCTATATGTAATTATTTTATACATCCTTTGCTGTAAAAACTATAGAAAACAACATGTAGAAACCTACATACTGAGTTCTCTATAAAGTTTTGTAAGTTATGTGAACTCTACTGATCTGTAATTGAGCAGCGTGACAGACAATGCACTTAAACTAATTATAATAGAAAACATGTGACCAACGGTGATGCCGTGAAAAGGCAGATGTTAATGCTGAAACACAGCACGCCCGATCAACATAAAAATTTATTAAGCACACAAAAATTACCAGCTTAACCTGACCTTCGATGGGTCTCCGAGAATGTAAATTAATGGGCTGGCATGTCTACAAATGAGTCTAAATTGAGAAGATTAGCCTTTTTCTACTGACATTGTTAAAAGCTCTCAGGGCGATGTTTTGCTGTCTATCAACGTGACGTCTCTTTATATTCATTAACCGACTTCAACCAGTAACTGTCATTCTTAATACTCAATTTGTCCGAAACTTTGAAGAATGCATGGCTATTTAAGTTTAAAAATATGTAAAGATATGTTGCACTGTATGGACATATAAAAAACTAACATAGTTTTCAATTTTTCTCTTTCGGGGAAATACAAGCGTGTATGTTATGTTATGTTATGTATGTTCTCTGCATTCCTCTGCTTACCTCTTCGGGGATTACAGGCGTGAAGTTACGTTTATGTTATGTTGTGTTGGAAGGCCTATGTCCAGCAGTGGACGATGACAGGCTGATAGTGTGTGTTTGTGTGTGTGGTGGTGTGTGTTATGTTGTGTTTGCTTTTTAACAGATTTTCTTTACAATTGTTGTAATTGGGCGATCATCACTTGAATAATCCCCAAGTAAACCTCTCATTAATTCGTCTGAGATTTGACTACACTTATAAATACGCAATCATTTTTGAAGGGAAGTTTTGGTTTAAGGGGACGCTGAAGTAAAACTAGAGGTTATTTCTGTTCGAATAGACGTTTATTGATACGAAATAATTTACTTCATTGCTACATTGTCATTTCAAAATACACAATTGTGGGGATTGGACAAGCGATAAAATCTTAAACTTAGAGTCATGTAGGGATCTATGGCTGCCCTAAAATGATAACAAACTAATTGAAATTTCTACAACGTATTACAGCATAATGTAAATGACAGTTTTTTAAATATTACTTGACTTTCAAGTATGCAGCAGGACACAAACACTAGCGTTCAGTGTAAAAAGTCAAACAGAACTCCTGACTCCACCTTTGTATTTGCACGAGCCGAGTCCAGCGGTAGAGCTGGTTTTGTTAACCGACGAGGGATCAAGTTACGGTGGCGCTCTGATAATGACGGCCGTCAGTCCGGCCGTCACTCAGCGACTCCGAAGAATGAGTTCATTTCCTTCGAACACGCGAGATACGATTTTTAATTAAGTTTTTGTTAAAAATTCATTAAAGCGCGGCGACGAGCGCGGGTGGCTGGCTCGCTCGAACTCTACATGCATAAATGACTGTGTAATTAATGAGCGTAGAACGTAGGCGATTTACTCATTATAATGTCGAATTTTCCTAATGGTTACACAACCATTATTGACTATGATTCTAAATTAAAATTCCTCTAGAAAAATAGTTCTGACTAATTAATCTATAAATATCGCTCAGATTTGTTAATAATACATATGTATAATATAAGAATAACAGTTATAGTATCACAACTATTATAATTTGTTTAAATTTCCATTAAAATAAATATCTAAACTGTCGAAGTAATTCACTCCCCTATCATCGTTCTTATACCAAACAGCAAATTACAAAACGTTTATGGTTCGATTCCCAGGTAATAAACATTTTTAAACAAAATTAAATATAATTTTTTTATGAATGAGTATAATGAATCATCATGATGAACTACTTTGCCGTCCCAATGTTGAACATGGGTCTCCTTTTAGAATAAGCATAATTAAGGACATCGTTAGAGTCAATAGTCTATCACGCTGGCCAAGTGCCCATTGACTGACTGCAAACAGCTAATGGCACCCTATGGACAGTTTTAAATTGAGCGGATTCCTTCATGAGGATCCTCTTTTCAATAAATGATATTTAATCCTAAAAGATATGGGTGGACGTCATGATTGGAATCCTGGGCTCATGGAGTCTGAAGGTGAATTCTAAAACACGAGATTATTACTGATTACAGCGATTATTGAAATTAAATATACTTCTGTGTAAGGTTCGCAAAAAAGTATAAAAAATATACAAATTGTTTTTAAAACAATTTTTAACAAAAGATTTTAAAATAATACCTAATCTATCTATACCTAATCTTATTATTGATCACGCGTTTAAGTATCTGTGCAAACTGTTGCAGTAAGTGCAAACATTGGATTCTCGAAAATTCTAAGTCCGTAAGGCCATTTCTATGCTAAGACATGTCTTGATCTGGCTTCGTTAAATCTTGATACACGTACTTTACTTACTTGTTCATATATATATACATGTTATCGTTTCTACATAATATTAAATATATAGTTTATAACAAACTATTCATAATGATCTGTGGTTTTCAACATTACATTAGCATGGAACTTAATTTCTCCTTTAGTGTGTAACCAGCCTAAAAGCGGTCTAGGTGTGATTATTTTAAACATTTAACGATGTTATAATTCAACTTGCGGCCGTTTAAAACAGTAATATTAACGACACAAGCGACACTTGCGACAAAAACCAGATTTAAAATTTGTTTTAATTTACTACTGCAATAAATCCACAGGTGACCGACTGGTTTCGTATACATCGGAGATTAGTGGATGATACGATAATAAAATTAAAATGGAGGACGGGCGACGGTGACGACACAATTTTAAATTCCCGCTCATTATCCCACCGCT
>DWMG01000867.1:0-17191 GCA_018244855.1 Elbella merops
TGCCGATCGGGAGGTCCCGGGTTCAATTCCCGGGTCGAACACTACAAAATTTTCTAATTTAGATTTTCTAGTAGTGGCTCGGAGCCTGGATATGTGCCCGATGCATGGCAATAGGCTCACCACCTATTATATAGTGGGACGTACACGTAACCGGTGAAACGTGGGAGTGTTCTGCATTCCTCTGCTTACCTCTTCGGGGATTAGGTGAAACGTGGGAGTGTTCTTCATTCCTCTGCTTACCTCTTCGGGGATTACAGGCGTGAAGTTACGTTTTTATTTTTATTTTATTAATAAACTTAATACTGCTATTTAGATACTCTAATAGGCTCACTCGTATTCCATAACGTATTTGGTAAAATGTGAGATTGTATTACACTCCTCTGCCTAAACCTAGCAGAAACACAAGCCTACTGTTGGGTTTTATAATATTATATTAATATAAAATGATGCTTATATTTGCGAAGGAGTAGACATAAAAATGTAGTATTTGCATTTTTTCCCAGATGTATTGTATGTCCCATGTGAGTGAGTCTAATGCTATACACCAGACACCATTCCAGACTCATAGCTACAACTGCGAACTTCAAGTACGAAAACTGCAATGTTACTTTGTTCGACACGCGAATAGAACCCAAGATTTCTTGTTCAGCTCTCATACTTACAACCATTAAACCAACGAGGTAGCCAATTAAAAACTTGATAGTATTTTAATAAAATTATTATTTTAGGGTCCTTTACACTCCTATTCTCCCAACAAGTCACAAGATTCCAGTCACAGGGTCATCTAACCACGGGCGGTCTTAGCGAGTTTGTTAAAAGTATTTCTTCGTCATGCGGACATGTCGAGGCATTAGTGTAAATATCCAGTCATTAACCCCGTGTGATAAGCTGCTTGTGGTGTAGTGGGAATGACACGAGGTGTTTTAGTAATGGTGACTATTCAGTGACATGGTGGTAAATTAACAATAAATTTGGCATTAGCAAAATTATTATAAATGAATAATTGCTGATCGAGGGTTCCTGGGTTCGAATCCCGGATCGGGTACTATTGGATTTTTTAGTAGAAATTTCTAGTATGTAGTTGGATTTTCTAGTAATGGCTCGGAGTCTGGGTCCGTGCCAGGTTTACGGTACTAGACTTAACATCTATTCCATGGTGGAACATAAACCTAACTGATGGAGCGAGAGGGTGTGCTACACTCTTTCGCCTACCCCTTCAGGGATTACAGGCATGATTATATTATGTCTTTTGTTACGTTAATAATTAAATAAATAGACTATACCAGCATATTTACTAAAGTACATGTAGTTCATTGGCCTCGGAGATTTCCGATGTCTATCCACACCATTCCATTTACTATCCCGGATATCTTGCCCGCCCGTAACTTCCCGCTCCTAATGTAATGGACCGAGATCAGATAACAAGTTGTACGGCTAGCGACACAGGGTATTAGCAATATTGTGTTTGTTAACTTTATATTTGATAGTGTAATATAAATTAACGCCTGTATTTCGCCCAACGGGTAGGCGGATGAGTACAAGCGTTGCCACTTTTCATGAGTAATGTTGTACATTCCATCGAATAGATGGGCTCATCGCCATATACCTGATATAAATTCTGACTTATTAGAAAAACCTAATAATACTTTGTTCTATACGGACGTTTAACCTCGTACTTCATGCTAAGCTGTCCCTTGAAGTATAGTATTTGCAACTCAGTGTTCGGTATTATAATAGTTACTCGTATGTAAGCCTAGATTAGCTACTCGCAGGAGGAAATGACTCGTGTCCCTATGCAAGACACAAAGGAATGTGGGAGATTGAATTCTACCCTTATGCTAAGCATATACACATTTTTCATCCGCATGAAATATTCCTCATGAGATTTATGACCGCTTTTTGTTATGATGCAGTATACTCGTAAGTTAAAGTTTTCGAACAAATAAAATTTTTATTTGTATTTATATAAGAAAGTATAACGTGATTTATTATGCTCACTGTCGGATGAGAGCCACAGAAGAAGATCAACAAAAACAAACACACACAGAGAGGCGGCCATCTCTCTGACGTAGTTGTCTCTGCCAGCCAACTTTATGATATATACTGTATATAAAAATTACATGGAAGAGGCACAATTAAGTATAATTAATGATAATGAATGAATAATATTGGTGCATATGTATATAAACACAATACTCTATAAATTATTAAACTTATAAAGCAGTGATAGCCTAGTGGTTAAGAATTCAGCCCATCACTCCGGGGTTGCTGGGTTCAAATCCATGGCGCGCACCTCTTTATAAGTGCGTTTTAAATTTAAATATCACTTGCTAACGGTGAAGGAAAACATTGTGAGGAAACCTATACACCTTGCAATTAAAAAAAAAAACAAAAAAAAAATCTAATGTGTGTGAAGTCTGCCAACCCGCACTTGGCTAGCGTGACAGACTATGGCGTTAACCCTCTCAATATGAGAGGAGACCCATATTCCAAGAGTGGAATTATAATGGGTCGATTATTATATGTCTAAAAACACAATACTTTATAAATTATAGACAAATGATAATAAATGTTTTCATATTTCCTCTAAACTGATTTAAAATTATCTACATAAGGTTAATAGAATCCAATGCAATGAAAAGATAAAGCCTTCACGCCGAGACGATCTAGAACACTGTTTCGCGCTCATTGAATTTGTTATCCGAAGCTGGTTCCAATTTCGCGAATGCGAATTGAACAATTTTCAATTTGCTCCTTTTTCTTTAAATCCCTTAACTTCCAGTACCACGACATTATGTATATGAGGGATCCATTCAACTTGGATTGCTATAACATTTTCAAAATGTAAAAGAGGGAAATAAAATATCGTATTTATTTTTCTTGTAAGTGGAAATGAAGATAAGTTTCATTAAATTAAACCATAATGGAGAAATTACATAGACTTGTATAAATTTGTTAATAACATAAATTATTTAGTAGTTACATCGAAATGAGTGATTAACATCGACATGACCATGAAACGATTTATTATGGAAGATTCGTAATATATTCGCGGGCTTCAAATATGTCAATTACTATTTACAGCGACTAGGTCTAGATAATGCTTGCTTTGTTAATATAGGGTACAGGAATGGGATAGGAAGAGATATCAAAAGCGTTGCAACCGTGTCTTTATGGGTAGTAATGCATCTATTTTATTAACCGACCATAAATCTCATTTATTGGGTACAGTTGGTTATAAAGAGATTCATACCAATATGAATGAACCAACAAAAACAGTTACAAATATTTGTATCCAAATACAAATATTTGTAACTGTTTTTTTTATAGAATGGGGGCAAACGAGCAAAGGGGTCACCTGATGGTAAGTGACTGCCGTCGCCCATGGACACCTGCAACCCAGGGGTCAGCAAGTACGTTGCCAGCCTTTAAGGAAGGTATACGCTCTACTAGTATACCTAGTACTGAACGTCGAGCTCTGTAGTGTGTTATTGGAGCGTCCTGTGCCCAGCCATGGCCAGAAACCGCTTGATAATTATTATGATTCGATCAAAAAACGTACAATAAAGCCTCCTAAGCAATCAGTACTTTGAGATTGATTTTGAATAAATAACTATAAACATGATTATATTTCTTTTTCCCTTACGATATTAAAGACAATCGCGCTTATATTTTCTTGTACGTCTTGGAATAGAGGGTTGCTCTATTGACATACGTTGGGCACAGATCCAGATTCCGAGTTACTACTAAGAATATCGAGTTAGATAATCTCAATAATAGTCGGTCGGGGGATCGAACCCAGAACTTGTCGATAAGTACAACTGCTTGAGACCACTCGACCAACGAGGCAGTGTATCATTTATTAATTTATTAAATACTTTAAAAATATTTCAACTGTTGTACTGAGGTATACGCTGCAACTAGAAACATATGCAACCAGAATAAAAACCAAAGTATCAGTTTGAACCTACGACAACAAAACAATATCAAGTCGTATACAGTTTAATGTGATGAAAAATTGGGAGCTGAGCCCGTTGACGGAGTTGTATTCCATTGTTGTACAATATTGTTGTAGATGATAAAGTCGTAGCAAGACCGGAGCGAAAGTGCGAAACATTCATATGACGTGCACACATTTACTGGTGTGAGATCTATAACTGTAGGTCTTTTTCGTGCCTATATTTTGCAACAATCTTTTTACTAATTATATAAGATAGTATTTAAGATATTAGATTATTTAAGATATTAGACTTTTTACTAATTATACAACGATATTAATAATTTATATAAGAATAATTATAATTGGAAGACGGCTAAGTTTTCTTAGGATTCACCCTTCAGCGATATAGCGACTTACGGTATGTTTACTTTAAGCAAACGCAATTTACTTTTGTAAAGCCAGAACGGACCCGAGACGCGAATGTCGGACATCACATATGAAAAAGTAAATTCCAAACCAGTAAGCTGTCACGGCTCACTGTTGTCGTTTACCCCTATTAAAGTATTGCTTGTCAGCGAATGATTCTCCGTTTCTTATAAATAAAATTCGTAAAGCAAGGGCTTCGGTTTGACGCTTAAAATATCTTTTCTCACGTCAACAACAGAGACGTGTACTTCAAGTGATGAAGACTCGATGTCGAGCCTAGTCAATAACTCAAAGGACAGGATATTGGATCTACTTACAGCGAATTACTACCTACCTACAGCCGACCGCATAATTTATTAGCGAATTTATGAAATAGCCTCATAAAATGAAATGTAACTGGATGTTACTTTAGCCATATTATTATTGTTATACTATCTAGGTGTAGCTGTCTCTTTTGGAATAGGCAGCGAGCACTGAGTATCCAATATTTCTTCGCTTGCTGACTTAACTGCTTCTTTACCGTAATTTTTTCTTCAGCTGTTATCTACTTTGCTGTCCGCTCAGGTACATTTCACTTGAACATGTCGTGACCGGCGGCGCGAACTACAATGAACGCAAACGTTACGAATTGTACATACGAACCTCGCCCGGGGCTTGGAAGCGAAGATACATTTGGGATTGCAGTCATGAACAGAGGCGGCTCTTTTGATCTTAATACACATGACATTCTACTTCATAATGATATTTAATATCAATGTACAAAGCTCTATGGATCCAAGGTTTGATATATGAAACCACTTTACTTACATCTATGATAGTACATGTTAAGAGAAAGTTTCGAGTGTGTAAGTATGAATATATTTTGCACACGGGGCTTTCTGTCTTGACTGTTTTAGTGTATACCGAATAGCATTTTATTTTCATCCTTAAACAATCCGTTTTAAAACAAGAAGTTCGTGCAGAAGTATCGACAAGTTGAGACAGACCGCATAAAAGGGATTCGATCAAACTTTACGAAGACGTTATGTTTAGTGAGTTTAACCATAGATCAGATAAACACAAACAAGGCGTACAATTTTTTTTTTCTTTTCACTAACATTGCTATTCCATATTTTTCTGCTTTCCTAGTAGTAGGCTTGCGTATGACCACAGTCTCACCTGACGGTAAGAGAGATGTAGCCTCGTAATGATGAAGTACGCTTGCCTAGAAAGTGCCTATTCACAGTTATCTTAAATATTTCTTGTTTGTAATAGTTGAAAAAACAGGTTACAGGAAATTCCATTCTTTTGCAGTTTGCAGCAGAAACGATTTAGCGGACTGAAAGTGTCAAGAAGATACGGTTGGGTATCCTGCGGTACGTCTAGACTACTGACGCTATGAATGTGTAACTTAGTTACATGTGTGTTAAGTTACTGCTAAAATTTGAGCCCTATTGTGTTTTCTGTTGTTGTATCGGATTATGGGTTGCAATAAACAAATTTACATTCTTAATAATTAAAGCCAAGTGACACTTGGCAAGGTTATACTTTTTAATTTTATTTTCTATTCCTACGCCGCTTTGAACAAATAAAGTTATTTTTTATGATAATTGACCTTGATAAAAAATTCCTAATTCGATTAATGTCAAAAATGTCTTATAGGTAACGTCTGTTATGATTAGCTCTGTGGCTTTGAACATTCGGGTCAAGTTCGTGAATAATCGAATGGGTCGCTTACCCTTCAAATTGATAACTCTACCTTTTATAATAACACAATGTCAATTATAATCATACTGAACTAATAATTCACTAGGGAGCGTCTCTACCCTTCACTTCACAATACTTATCAACTAATCTATTATGAATGGAATCGAAATGTGAATACAAATTTATAATGTCTCAACCCTCACTTTCCACTCAGAAAGAAAAAGATGGGGCTATAGTCTGCGATGGTTACCAAGTGCGGATTGTTAGACTTCACACGCCTTATATAAAAGGCTTATGATGTGCGTAGTTTCAATATTTGAAGTAGAATCTATATATATCTGGCCCAGTTTTATTTAAACTTTATATATGATCGTTAAAATCAGCTGTAAACTTCCGGTTGCGTTCATTAAGTTGATACTTCAAGGTTCTGCTGCGGAACTTTTGTCTGACTTTAACAGGAAAAAACGAAATTTTGTGTTCTCCTCTGTGTTGAATATTGCATGTATGTATGTCTATAAGCCTCATTCCCCCTTCGTATAATCCTGTATGTTGAAACATAATTGAAAAGAAAATGAAGCTGGTAGTTAATGGCCTGGTAGTTAATGGTCTCTACCTAGGGGTGCAGAATTATTTATCATTCTAAGAAATCACAATCCAAGTTATTTTCAAATTCAATGTGCAGTAAAATACGTAGGTATAATTTTTTATGGAAGAACGACTTTCTGTAATATTAAAATTACGGAGCTATCAAGTTTCAACGTAGAATGAGTAGTGAATGATTGATCAAGCAAAACACGCGAGCCTCTTTGTGACGTATTTCAAATCACCGCTCCTTATTAATTCTAGGAAATTTGCGTGCTATCTATTACCGTAATACTTTGAAATTATAAAGTTGTCACGGCGGTCCCCTTAACGGGCTAGTAGAGAGCATCGAGTGTAAAATATTTCTGTCCATAGAGACCTGACGTACTTCTTCTACATTCATATCTCTATTCATATACCTACACAGGGTTGGGAGCCTTCTGGTTATAAATAAAAGTAATTGTCCACATCCTTGATACGATTTCAGATGCAAACAATAAGGAAAAAGCGAACTAGAGTGCGGATGACTCCGTGGCGAACGCAGATTTTAAATTAAATTCAAATGCGTTATTAGTTTTCCTATGATGCCTCTGTATGCCACGAATATCACTAAACCGTCTTTCATGTCTTTAATCGCAGAAGACGTAGGCAGAGAATCGAAGTATTCTCCCACGTTTCATCAGTTACACTCGTACCTAAATGTAACTGATGAATACTCTGGAATATTGGGTGAGGCTATTGCCATACAATGAGCATAGATACAGATTTGGAGTCGCTACTAGGGATTTCGAGATTGAAATACTTAATAGTATCTAACCAGGGTATCGAACCCATGACCTCTCGATCAACAGTCGCGTTTAACACTGTAGCAGTAATATTACTAAGGTTATATATAATAAAGTATTAGGGGGTCTACGATTACAAGTTATACTAATAGCTAATACGGCAATTACCATCAAGTGAAGAATACCGCCCTACATTTTCCTTAGGTACTCCCAACATTTTGAGTAAGTATCGTGCTCAATTATTAAGAATTCTATATTTTTACAATGACTTCATTCTATGCAAAGCAGCGCCATCTGGAGTTCTTAAATGAATTAATAGCGTGTCAGGCGCAACGTATTGCAATCGGGAGAACGGGCTAACTGAATAAACCGCGTGAACTCTCAAACTTCGCGTTGTTATTAACAACTTGAATAAAATACATCGTCCTACATCTTCGGCAGTAAGTACATTCTTGCATACCTACAATCTCTTATGCAATACGATACTAACTTTACATTACAAAATATTCCAAAAGACATGCGAACCCTCACTAATCTTATAAAGGCGTCTGTGTGTTTGTTTATTGCGCTTTCACGCCTTAACTACTCGACCAATCATAAAGAAATTTTGTACAGACAGGATTACAAAAAAGTACATGGGGTACTTTTTATCCAGAAAAAAAAAATCCGTGTCCATTAGTGGGATGTAAAATGAGATTGGATATAAATAGGTCAAGTTACAATGGAAATGGACTGGTATGTTACCAGTCATATAACAATCTAATTTAAAATTCGAAGAGTATTATTATCAGCCTTAATAATCTTAGCGGATTCGTTCTGACTTATATTTATGTTAGGCGACATAAGCGGCGCTATTTAATTTTACATACATTAACTTTCAGATTAAAATATCCTAATACTTTCTGCATCTATTTATTATTGCGTAAGTAAAATGAACTAGAAATTAAGGCTTAATCGACATGTTGAAAACTAACTGAATGAAGTATTTTGTGTGGATGTAAATGTAATAATAGGATAATTGAAATTCATCATCATCATCAAGGTCATCAAATTGACCCTCACTTATACGCCAAAAGCGGTCAGAGCTTCTCAACATAATAGTTGGCGAATTGCAATCGCTTTAAAACTTCCAGTGCTGCAAAAGGTCTACATTTCAATAATGTAATGGATTTGATCCCGTTTCGATGCGATGTATTCTTGTTTCTCTTGTTCGGGTAACAAACATATCCAACGAGTGCGGTACTAAGCGTTTAAAATAATGTTCAAATCAAGCGTAACGTAAAATGCTTGCCACAAACTGTCACGCGTTTGTAAGCCAAAGGCGTTCAAAACTTTTCGATTTCAAAATAGGCGTATTGCAAAGTGTCAGAACTGCCAGCGTGTCAAATGCTCAATATTTCAATAATGTAATGGATACAATGCACTTCTTTTATTCTCGCTTGGATGTTAAACTCATATCGGCAACATGAATATACATCAATTAAGAATTCGGCTGTAGTATAGTGAGGTATCTGTTTTAAAAGCCTCGAATGAAGTGACTGCCATTTACTGTGGCCAATATCCATTAAAAGCATTACGCGTTCAAAGTTATTTTTGTTTTCGTCGGACAAAATCGATAATATTTTAAACACATCTATTTCTGTTACAGCGCTTATTCTTTTTTTTGTCTCTCAGCATAATAAATATTAAATATGTAGGTTTAGAAAGAAATTACAATAGTAGGAGGGAAAATCAAATTAAATTTCGTCCCAGTCACAATACCCGTTTTCAGTAGTGATTTTGTTAGAAGCACACACCGCGACAATTAACGGCCAGCATGGCGGTGTCCTTATTCCTAGCATTACCAGTAAATTATAACGATTTCCGTTTTTATACAATAATACGCATATATGGGATCTTAGATCATCCCGCGGCGAATGGTTAAACTACTGAATGCCGTAGAACAATAATAACAATAATAATAATAATACAAATAACATCTGCGACCTTCAGTTTAAGATTTAGGAATGGAACGAATAAAAATTCAAAAAGCGTAATAATAGGAGCTTCGTATTTTGAAATAAACGAGTCATACTTCGGGTATTTTATATTAATAAAATTAAAGGTTTAAAGTTAAGTTTCCGAGAAAAAATTCTGCATGTATAATAATTTGGTATTTGATGATTTAACGCTTTTTCCGTAGCGGAGTTGAGAACTAACATTTTAATGGCCTTAACATGTTAGTACGGATAATATATCAATTATAATGAATATGTTTTTATGAAGTTTTATAACAATGTGTTAGGATAATTTCAGTGCGATTTCAGTGGCGTGAAATATGTGCAAACAGACGAAAATTCAATACAGATTTATGACTATCAACTATAATTGCTAAAAGCTTAACAGAATAAAGTATACAGTGAATCTTAGTGCAATAAAATAAAGTAAATGTTCTAAGAACGTAAAGTTCTGATGTAAAGTTCTGTGAACAATATTATCGTATACTTTCCTCACATAATTGAATTAAAACTATAAGTTATTTTATTTTGGATCCAATCTACATATATATAATATATTCAACATTTCCAATTGAAATACAAATTAACTTTTCTCTGGATACCAAAACGCAATATTTTGATTTATATACAATAATTTTTAGCTCCACTCTAAGCTCTTAATCAAATTTAAGCGACATCATAAGGATATCATATGGGGATCACGGAACTTTCATCTATAACTCTTTTAACAATATACTCGCAGTTTAGCCAAATAATTGTTTTGTTTGAAATTGTCTGAATTGACTTTAGAACTGTGCAAATCATATATATTACAACAATTGTCATAAGCTAACTTGACCATTGAAAATCACACACTGACTTATGGATGTGGAAGAAGAACGTCAGGTTTGTAAGAATAGAGATACATAGCACCCCATGCTCTCTGCCTACCCTGTAAGAGACTTGGCGTGATGACATAATATTAACGTAACAATAATTGCCTTTTTATTGTGTATACATTGTATTCAGTGCTGAATTAATTATTTATTATTGAATGTTTGTATATATTTTGTTTGTATATAGTTTGTATTATAAACATATAATGTCGATATAATAATTATAATGTAATGATGACTGCCTTCTTGGTCGATTGGGATTGCAAGTACGACAGCCGATCGGGAGGTGCTGGGTTCAAATCCCGGGTCGAGTACTATTGGATTTTCTAATTTAGAATTTCTAGTAGTGACTTGGAGTCTGGATTTGTGCCCATCATCATCATCATCATCATCATCAGCCTATCTCAGTCCACTGCTGAACATAGGCCTCCCCCAATGAGCGCCATCGTGCCCTGTCCTCGGCTTGTCGTATCCAGCATCTGCCTGTAGTCTTTCGTAGATCTTCATCCCACCAGGCCGGAAGGCGTCCTACGCTACATTTACCGACCCGCGGTCTCCACTCCAGAACACGCCTATTCTGCAGGTTGTCGGTTCTCCGGCAGATATGCCCAGCCCATTGCCACTTCAGCGAGCTAATCCTGTGAGCTATGTCGGATTTGTGCTCGGTGTATGGCAATAAGCTCACCAGCTATTCCATGGGATGTAACCATAACTAATGAAATGTGCGAGTGTACTACACGCCTCTTCCTATCCTAGCCCTTCGGGGATTACGGGCGTGAAGTTACGTTTTTTTATGTTTATAATACTGAATCGTATCCGAATCATATACTTAATACATTTATATAATGCTGTTTCGGCATTTCGGCCATAACTGAATACCGTGGTGCTAATGTAATGACTGCTATGATAGTTCGCAGTGACGCTACTCAGGGTAATTAAATTGTGCGGATGCACTTAGAGGATAAGTTTCCAGTGCAGTAGACAAAGTAGGGATTAGAACACTTACTTAGAGTATATTACGAATGGTGTACATATATTCCTGTCTTTTGATCTTTTGTAATGTTTGTAAAATATAATCTTGACTCTGCTTGATCTTGTGCTTGCTTCAGTATCTGTACTGACTGATAGGGGCAGGGCAAGTTTGTAAGCACTTCGCACCTGTATCGCACTTGGCTTAGTGTGACGGAATAATTAAATTGTTTTATAGTAATAGTTTGGGCATTTGATTCTCCTGCCGTAGGTTTCAGACATTTTTGCCAAATTTCCAAAAAATATCATATTTTGACCGGGATGCATATCGAATAGAGCATTGTAAAACGTTTTTATATGAACGGTTTTATTATTTTTTGGTTATGTATAAAATTGTTAAATAAACGGATCAGGCACACTGGTATTTTGAACAAAAAAGTGTTGGTTTGGCGTCTACCATTAATGTGCGTGTAGTATCCCAAAAATCATTTCACTTTAATACTGCTTCATTGTCAGAGCATTGTTAGAAAAACAGATATAGGGTACATAATAATTGTAAGCTTAAAAATATTTGACGCTCTATACATTATCTTAGTATGACTATTTATAATAATAGCAGGTTGTTCAAACATATTTATTCCCTGAATAAATATAATATATTTCATTTTTTCCAATAAATCAGTGGTGTGTACGGTCGTGCTATAAAAATACTTTATAACTAGTGTTGTTGGTATTAATTACTATTATTAATGTAATATAAATGTACAAACGTATTTAAAACGATTATTATCATTAAGTTCCGATTAGCTCGCGTCATCGTATCTGCCACTTCGCCTGTGAGAGCGAACTCAGCGCTGCACAGTCACCTGCGACTAATTAGCTACAGCCCGGCTTACAGATATCAATAGAGTGATCTAAGGCTGTGATAGCATTACAGATTGTGTGCTCCATTTATCATGTCGTTTCCCTTACGTGACAGACAGAGAACACCTAGTGCAAAAAATCTTTATACTTGCATACCTGACGTACTTGTGCATTCATCACTCTATGCAAACATGCTGCCTCATTCTTTTATTCTTTACTATTCTATATCTTATGAATGTGGTAAAGTTATTCAAGATTCAATACTGTGGAAGTTAAGCAGACGAGTATAACATTGTTTTCGGTAACATGTGAATAAATATCGAATATTACTTTAGGAGTCGACGGTCCCTCGTCGCCGACGAAATGTAGGAACACAATAAAACCTTATCATCGACATGCAACGTACTTTTGTGTGTGTTCTATGTCGTGCGTAGCCAATGAATCTACTATTTAGTAGTTCGCGAGCACGTTTTCAAGAACTCTATCGTATTCAATTTTAGATCTTGTACACAAGTACTTAAAACGTTATTCACTAATTACAATATTTAACAATAAGACCGGACAAGGAACTTAATTACATAATTTACAACAGGGCTTTTATTTTGGGTAATTATGATTTTCGATATGGAATACGGTTTGTTCACTTGTTAAACAATTTGAAAATATGAACATAAACCTAAAACGGTATATATTTTTACACATCTATAGTAATTTAAAGGGGTTAAGGGGTTCCAACCACTATCTCAGGAGCCCAAGTCAACCTCACCTGCACGTGGTGCACCCTGCTAGAACAGACGAGGCTCTGGCGACCGGCTGATTGCGGTATAGCGCAGCCTAAATAGGCACGGCTAAATGCTTTGGCCGCCGACGAGCAGTAGCGTCGGCGGTGCGAAAAGTCGTGCCCTGGGATCTCTAATCCGCATGCCCAGCGTGGAGATTACGGGCTTAAACCCCCCTTTGGGGAGGCCTATGTCCAGCAATGGACTAAGAAAGGCTGATGATGATGATGATATCTAATTGTAAAATTCACCTAGTATCAAACGTCAATGCGCGTGCCATGTTTGCCGTGAGCGAGTGAGTGCTGTAAATGAGTGCCAATTGACGTGCTCCTGGATTAAAAGACTAAAACCAAAGACCTGAAGCTATCTGTACTACAGGATTAAATTATCAAAAGATATTTTTGGGATTAACTTACAACACCTGGTTTCCTAGATAACTCTTTTCGCGAACTTTCTTCATGATTACCGAATCTTCTTGTATTCCTAAAACTCTGCTCCAATTGAGGGCTGGTGCTTTATGATTTTCGATTCTTGCGAGAGCCCTTGTCAAATTCTTGAAAATTTCGAAGTCCCTTTCTATCGTATACATATACTCGGTTGTGTCTCTGCCTATCGTTTCAAGGATGAACAAACTGTCTATACTGTTAATCTAGAAGTATAAAATGTTAATTAAGATATTGTTTAAAAATAAAATTTCAATTCGATGGATTTATGTTAATATTAATTGCCTAATTACATTATTAGAACAGACGTCATCAATTGTATTTCAATTACTTAAATGAACTTACATTTTCTCTAACATCGAAAATTCCAAACGATGTGATCATGTCCGTCATATAATTATTCCATGCATCAGTACAGAACTGCTCTTTTAACTTATCGGCCTCAGACGTCGATAGCATAAAAAAATTATGGATTTCGTTTGCATCGCAAAATATTTCTTTTAGGTCGTCCATTTTGTCTGTTAACAACTGAAATACAAAATGCAATAAACTGAATTAGTAAATTTACTAAAATTATTTATTATTTACTAAAATTAAAATTTAGTAATTTAATAGTTTACTAATTTGGGTTTAAGGAATGCTTACGCATCATATTTGGTCCCTTCAACCCATTTTCTTTATCGTCAACGTAGAATTGAAGAATGTTCACATAAACAAATTGCAATTCATTGTGACAGAAAAAATATTAATTTGCAGTTAACTACATAACAGCCACATATTGAATTTCAACGGCTGATATTCGGTTTATATTTCAAATACACGGTTTATAAACAAGCTATTGTCAGCAACATAATATGACTCATTCAAACATATATTAACATGGAAAGTAACTTAAAGTAGCACAATTGATATTTCGAATGTTACCAAATGAATCTGATACCTGGATTCTATCAGGATCAGCCAAGGCTTCCAAGCCTTTGCTGACTATGTCAGTAGGTAATGAAAGCAAAGCTTTTACACCAAGGGGGTTCCTCCGGGAGACATTGTAGACCACATTTTCTATATTCATATTGATGAAAATGGCCTGTTCGGCTCCTTCCGCTAGTTTTGCTAGCATCGTCAAGTAAAACGTGAATTGATGTTTCGTTTTACCCGAGAGGAATTTCTGAACAAAGCTTGTTGCTCTCGAAAAGCTGTAAAATAAGATTGCGGATAGTACATATCAAGTTAGTTCAACATTTACTAGAAACCTGATTTCAGTTTGAAAGTTAAACGAAGGAAATCTCATTAACGATTATTCTTTTATTAGGTATATGTTATAACTTCTTAATATATTAAGAATCAGGACTTCATGAAAAATAATTGTATCTGACAACATGGAAATACTTACATATTAAACACTTTGTCAATACTTTTACCGGCGCTTGCTTTTTCAATCATAGCTATTGCTTCATTGAATACATTTGTAATTTTGTCTAATTCCATATCTATGTTAACTTTTTTATTAACAGCTAGTTCAGTGACCTCTTCGACCGTATTATTAAGTCTTATGCTCCAAATTTTGTACAAAAATTCTATACCCATAATAGAAACATCAACTACATCCCTTATCGATTTGTATGCCTCTGTTTCACCAAAAGTTGGTAGGAAGAGGTCCATCACTTGCGTTATCCTGAAATTTGGATACATATTTAGTTACTTTAGTTAACCATTTCATATTTTCACCCAAGATTACGCAGGAAACACATACATAGTCAAATTAACGTAGCTGAAGTCCACTTCCTGGCTTTTCAAAATCATAGTCAGTTCTGGCGGCAGGAAGTTCTCCAACGACATCATCCGCAGGACTGCAGTGGATAAGTCACCAATACGGTTTATTCTGTCATCGCGGGATATCTTGTAGTACATATCACCTGCCTGCCATATGGGAAATTTACAAATGAAGAAACAATTATTAAATTTAGTCTGAACTATAATATAGTATGATAAACTATTCAATTCATTTTTTATTTAGAGATCTGCTTAAACTAATTTGTTATTTCCAGCACTTTCATCAGTTATGTCTATGGCCTTTTCCGAAATGCACTTACCATTTTTATAAATTTGCCGATATTAACTTCCAATAATAAATCCATGGCTAGTCTCTGTAGGACTTTCTTTGAAAAGCTACATATCTTCTTGCCAAATATCTTCACGTGCTCTAAGTTGTTCACTTTTAATACTTTAGAGATTAAATTTACGCTGCACATGTTTAAATTGCCTTGCATTATCTGTAAAAGATAGTTTGGTAAATCTATATATTAATACGTGAAGTAAAAACTTTGAACTCCTTTTTACGAAAATTGCGCGTACGGAGGAGTATGAAATTTGGCACACCCATAATTTATATAGAGAAGGAGTGTAGAATCCTAAAATGTATGTGTAATATGTATTACAAATACCTTAAATTGAATTAATTTAACCATTTATTCTTTACGTTTCAATTGTCAATGTGAAACATAAGACGGATTGTCGTCAATAAGTATTACAGACGAAAGATTTATATAAACGTAGTCTCTGACATTAGTAGAACCTAGACAACGCTCAAACTGATTTTTTTATGATTTACGATCGAATTTTGATCGCTACTGGACCACTCATTAGTACATCGAAATATTCAATACATTAGTCCTATATATGTTACCTTGTTACGCCTTATATATGAAAAATAAATATCAGTAAAGGTTCAATAGCCCAATAATTAGCGTTAAGAATTGTAATAAAAACGTAGTTTCACGCCTGTAATAGGCAGAGGAGGCAGAATAAGAGGTAGGCAGAGGAGTATAGTACATTCCCAAGACTCACCAGTTACGTTTACGTCCTATGGAATAGGTGATGAGCCTATTGCCGTACACCGAGTCACTACTAGAAATTCGAAATTAGAAAAATTTAATAGCACTTGACCCGGGATTTGAACCCAGGAACGCCCGATCGGCAGTCGCGCTTGTAACCACTCGACCAACGAGAAGGTCCGAATTATAAAGATTAACCTGTAATACTTTGACTCCTACTAAAGATACCTCTTTTCAGACTGATTTATTATTCGATGAAACTGTAGTGTCTGGTCTCATTTTATTACTATACGAGTATCTCTGCATCGAATAGTTCGTGTACCCTTAATATTATGTTCTGGTCTTTTGCAATCTTTTGGGACATCCTTCACATTATTTACCATGTGTTCATTATTTGTCATTATACTTACTGCTTCAAAATTTATTTCAGCGTGTACAATGCTATCAGCGATATCTTTTTTTATGTCTAGTTCCGATGCTATATACCACTTCACTCTTTGTGGGTTTTTGAATAAGTCATTCACGTGTAGTCCATTTTCTGCAACACAAACATACACTTTAGTAGTCAAAAAAGAGATTGTACGTTTATTGTTTTACTAGCTGACCCGTAGAACTTCGTACCGCCTAACAATGTTTCTTTGCCCTCGCATTTTAAATCTCTGCTATCTGCTAAAATTTTCATTTTAATGATATTCTGTAAAGGGCCGTTTTAATCTACATTACGTACACAACGTAAATAAAGTAGGTATTTCATTCCATGGCAAATAATACCGTATTGTTTAAAATAGCTTCGTTAATAACCCATTCTTTTTTTGTAACATGTGAAAGAGAAAAATGGTTACTGTGGGTTAGTTAAAGGAGATAAACATATTGAATCAAGGATGTTTTTGTAAACCTTTTTAAAATATACACTACCGTACTACATTATTTTAATCTATCTCGTATGGTAAGGACATTAGGGACAGTGTTTGCAATGTAAGCGCACAACAATGCGTTTTTACGACATCACATATA
>DWMG01000868.1:0-17186 GCA_018244855.1 Elbella merops
TAAAGAGGTGCGCGCCATGGGTTTGAACCCGGCACCCCCGGAGTGAGGGACTGAATTCTTAACCACTAGGCTATCACTTCTTTTTTTTATACTATATATAATAATACTGTTGATTTATTTACTTTAAGATATCCCTGAGTTCAGGCATTTGCATAAATACCGACGATTAGTGCAAACCAACATTTCACGCCACCTTGAGCATGAGTTATCTTATATAAACATAGATTAAACAAAGTTGAACTCAGTCTTCACTGCGAGGAAGGATATATCTATTAACGTGTGACATACCCGTAATTTGGTGGCACTCGTCCTCAGGTCTGTAAGGATAGAAGTTTTTGGCACTGGGTGTCCTCTGCCTTCCCTGCAAGGGACCGGGGTGTCGATGTACATATATTCAGAGTCATAACAATTTAATGGCAAAATAGCAAATATTCGTGACATGTAATTAAAATCATTATTATATCATAAAATTTCCTAAATGTTTACTTTTACTTACAAGGCGTTTGATCATCAATATGTTCGTTATACGAGTAGTTTCATAACGATATTCTATATCGTTCCATGTCGTTATATTCGCGAGATATTCTTGTCGTGTCGGTACATTTTCAAAAACCAATATTTCCATGTATTTTGTATGTAGACTTTACGTAAATAGCATACAATTTATAGTGACTTGTACCCGCCAAATCGTGATGTTCGATATGTAAGACGAATACAAACTGAAGTACTGTGAGTTTTCTTGATATTCCTCGTACGCGTAATTCAAATTCAGAATTCTGTTTTCGAATTTATGATTTGTACTACACAATATGATGTAAATGGTTTTTTAGTAAATGGTTTTAGACATTCCATTGAAAGTAGATTTAATTTAAATGCGTTATAATTGATTTTGTTAATATTTGCACTTAAATGGCTTTGTTATTATTATATAAAAGATAGTATATTAAATATATAATGAAATTCATCATCATTGTCGGCCTAAGTCTAATGCTAGACGTATGCCTGTATTGAGGGATTTTTGGCCTTAACCTTCACGCTGGGTATGTAGATTGGAGATCGCAGATCACGACTGTTCGCACCACCTACACTGCTACTAGTAAGCGGACAGGACATTTAACTGTATCTAGTTTTGTTAAAGTATTACTATTTACTTTCAGTGTAGGCACAGAGCACCGAGTGCCAATTATCTCTGTTCTTACAGTCCCGATGTGGTTTTTCTACCCACATTGAAATTTGAATTACATACTTTTAAAATCACATTTTAATCTCGTTTCAGTGGCGACAAACTTTTTATAAGACACGCCAAATATCTGCAAAACCATTATGAGATCTGCACCCGTCTCGCCGAAAGCCGGATATTGAATTTCAATTTAACGCTCAGCGTTTAGTGTTTGCGACTACGATTTATCATGGCACAATTATTTATCGGTATTGGTATTGATATACATAGATATCATTCGTTTATCATCATCTTTTGGTATCTATTTACGAGTAGTTACTATTCCAAGTTTTTTTGTATATCTTTGTCATCAACATCGTCAGACTCTCTCAGTTCGTTGCTAGATATAAGCCTCTTCTACTGAGCGCTCTAGTACCCTGTCCTCGGCTTACTGGATCTGGTTCCACTAGCTCACCTACCTGATAAAATAACAATATTTTTTCTTTTTCTTCTATTTAGTAAGAGTTTTAGTTTAGAGTTTTCAGATTAGTTTTGTTTATCTATAGTTCTAAGATCACTTGGTACTCCGAAAAATCCTATATTCTTCACTACCCAAGTTGCGACAGTTTTTGGTACCGCTAATACAACAAATGGAAGTTATCACAGACACATCCGACGTGGTTATGGACGTAAGCGATCTTTTATAGTTTCAATATGCAGTAACAGGTCGTGTCGTAGCGAATAAAAGTTCATCTTAACCTCATAGCGGTTACACAAGCAGTGCAAGAAATGCACTCCAATGCGCTGTCCTTTGAAAATAAAACGGGGGAAAATGACAAGCGCTTACATTTACTGAGTTTTAAAATTTTTTTAGAGACAGCGCGAAATGGAAACTTGATTACTGAAATCGTTATTCGCTTTTCTCTTAATGTTCCCGACGGCCGGAGTTTATGCGAGTTCGAAGTTTTGCTGTTATGTTTTGTGATCTATGTAACGGAGTGACAGAATATTTTTGATGCCGAAATAAAGTAAAATGTACATTTTACTACTGTTGTGATATTACATCACTCAATCATAACACAATGTTATTTAAACCGTTAAGTTATGGCTATTGTTTAATTGACAAACGGACGAAGTAATCGTATTTTTTAGTAAATAGTTTTGTTAAAAATGTATTACAGTATTGAACATCTCGTTAGCTTTTTAAAGTTAATTAGTCTAAGCAGTGTTTTTATCTTAATAAAATCTGATACCCATTTTAATTGCATTGGATCGATCGCTTGATTGGTCTTTGGACCAATCGTTGGACTAATTCCTAGATTAATCACTGTATGTACATACATACCACTGACTACGCCTAGGGTCTCGCCCTTTTTCCCTGGACGTATGTAAAAACAGGAAGAATTAATTTTATTTGTTATATAAAGAGCTGTTATATGCTATCATAGTTCGTAACCATGTCCTTCAATCGCTTTTAAGATAAGACATTTTATAAATATATATGTAATCACTTCTTGCTCTTAAAACTTTTAGAAATCTCTCCAAAAATTTCAGGAGATAATTTACAAAATACTGCTTTTGCGATAGAAAAAATATTATTGAATTTTTTTTTTGTAACAGAAATATTTTTCATTGAAGTTAAAACTATCTCTATACGTTATTTTAACGAAATGAGCTCAGCGCTTTTGTGGTAAAATGTAATAGAGAGACGGATGCATCTATTTACTCATTCATATATTTAAATACGGGTTAACAGACATGTTTTTATTTAAATATACGAGTATGTTAATAATCTAGCAGAATCCGCAAACGCATTGCGAAAGAAATCTCCATCATCAAGTAAGCGGAGAGAAAAAATTGTTGGGAACACGTGTTGTCTGTAATACGGGATGTATTTGAGGGAATTTTTTTCACAATTTTGCATATTCCCTGCGGAGTGGATCTGCACATCGGTACGGAAAGTTTCTGAATGCTTAATGAAGAGTTCCGAGAGTTCTATCTACCAAATGTGCCAAACAGAACTCATTCTGTGATTGCGTTTAAAATTTTAAACAACCTGCTTAATTTCATTATACTTTTGGACAAAGTTTTTAAAAAATATACATTCTATTCAGCTAGTCGTACTAATGGATTTCTAAACATAACTATTATATTAGTACAATATATGGTAGTAAGTATTCTGTATTAAAATATCAATCAGCTTTTTCTCCCGGTGAGTCGTTTTCTCCTAGTAAAAAAAAGTATAACTGCTATATATATCACTATTATTATAATACCGTCACGGGTGGGGTAGGCAGAGAACGAATGGCAAATATATTTTCATTAATTCATCACTCTATACATGCACACAGGTTTGAACGGCTATTCTGACTTATTTTATTTCCACCTTACGTAAGAAATTAATGTAAATATACCACAATATCAGTTCTTTCAGATAACGTTTGCCAATTCGTATCAGAGGCAGTAAGTGTACGTAGGTTGAGTAACTTTTCTCTCAAAGAGCGTAGCGCACGAGTAGTTATCAAATGAAACGCTACAGTGTTGGAAATGGAATGAAATGGAGTATTTTGAGTGAAAGGATCGTAACTTTTTTCTATACGTAAGTAGTTACAGTAAAACTGTTTATTGTACACTGACGGCCTATTAGGTAAATATTATAGTCGGTTTAAATTTCTTAAACATACACACGTAATGTATGTTATTATGGTATTAAATATAATTGATTTTATGACTCTGAATTTAATCAGTTACGAAATTTTTATTATTAAGTATTTTGTACATATGTTCGTATGCAAATAAATGAAGTACTCTAAGCAAGGCTGCAAGCAAAGTAGCAAAGTAAAATATATTACGTATAATTTTATATGATATGTATTATCATCTTGGTATCATATTATTATTATTATATCATCAGGCCAGTTCCCTTACGGGATAGGCAGAGAGTATTCCGTACCAAATATTTTAATAATTTTATATTGAAATCGATTCATGCAACATTTTTAAAATTCAACCAGTACCACAGCAAAATTTGTAGAGCCAGCCAACGCAAGGTGAAAGCTCGCAGAGTGCGGTTCAGGCAAACGAACCGCGAGTGAATTTGCATTGTGAGAGAGTTCAGCTCAAACAGCACAAATGCAGCAAACGAAGTGCTATCACAGGAACCGGGAGCATACGTTCCCGTTGAGAATAACACAGCTCTGGCTCCGATATAAATATGTTAGCCTTTTATACAAATGCTTAAAGAACATTTTAAGTGCGCTGCGCAACTCACGGAGGTTTGTACAATAGAAGAGAAAGACAAGCTGAAATCGCTCACACATGCAGATTAGTTTTAAACACATTGTTTACTAATGAATCTGTTTACAGTGTACTCAGAGCCAGGAAATTTAGTACAAACAGCTCTTTAGAAATCCTATCAATGTGTGTCCCAGTAGAAAATCTCTATTGATGTCAAAAACATTAACGTTTGTTTGTCGGTTTGTCCATTTTACAAGCAGCAATTGAACTTGGAAGTGATATTTAGTAGGAAATTGGATTATGGGCCAAAAACTCGCTTGGGCTGTAATTTATCCCCGAAAAATTCAAGAGAGTTTCCCTTCAAACTTACTCGAAATTTGTAATATCTGAACAAATGCTAAGCAATTATGTAGACAGGTTTTGTTCAGACTATGTATGCAGACGTTTGTAAAGGACATAGTCTATTGGTAATAATAATAAAAATATATACTAATAATGATCACGGTCATCACAAGAGCTTTACAAATTAACGTCAAGCGTTCGACCCAAACACAAGTTTAGACGTTGAAACGTGTTATTAATCACGAACTTCATTAATATAATGAAACGAAACTAAACAACTACTCGCCCTCACGGTAATTAGTTTTCCAAATTGCACCGACGTTAGTACTCCGTCAATTGCACCAATAACCTTTGTAATGAATGAGAATGTAAATTAGTTATGTGATGAAATTCGTGTTGTTCATGCCCTGTGCTGCCATCTAGGCGACAGTGCTGCCACCTGGTCGATGACAATAGTTTCGTTGCGTACAACACAGGACAGTCGTCAGCTAAATATAAATCGAGCACCATTTGATGCGCCGGAGATGCGTACAGTATAAAAAACATTCCATTAAAGAAGAACTAAGTACATTTATTTGTGCTAATAAGTGCTACTGAGTGATCAAATCTGGCTAACATATAGAGATTTTATCGTTGCAATGTACAGATTACATACATATAAGAGAATATCACTCGAACATATTTCAAATGCAATCTTTTTCGCGAATGTAATAATATGTCTTTCTACACATTTTAAAAGTAGGTTTATTTCCATGAAACTGTATAGACACATAATGGAAAATGAATTAATTGAATATTTCCGTTTCCGGTAGAAGGGAAGTGAATCGCGCCTGAGTTGAATTGATCCACGATAATCTTTTAAGAGATTAATATTCATTTTTGTTAAAATATACCGCATAACATGTAAGGAGACCACAATAATGATGATATGTAAGACGAGCACAATAATGTTAATTTTTTAATAGCACGAAGCCTGTTGCAGTTTTTATGAAATATTAAATATATGAATATTTGTACATAATGTCCAAGAGGAAAATAATAATAGAATAAGTTTTAGCGGCAAGTGGAGGGTGTATTATAAATTTCTTCGGGAATCATCAAAAATACATAGTAGTCATTATTACACCAATATGGGACCTGGACACCCAAACGTCACTTTATTTATATAAAAGGTTGCATCTTACAATATTGTAGACATTATTTTCATTTCATTAAATCTATCAATTATTAACGTGTCAACGCTTTTCAATTTATTTAAGCAATCAATGTTGAGGTTAAAAGCAATATTGAAAATTATAATTCGATTATTAAAATATTGAAGCCGTTACTTTATTATGTTGACATTTCATTAACGTTATCATTTATTGTATTTATTTTAGCTAAATTGATATGCTTCAGATTTCTAATACCGTATTTACAGTTCCACAAGTCTTTGTAAAGTAGTCGATATTCCAAATGTAAAAACTGGTGAACTGGTAGTTTCTTATAAATCAAAATCCGTGATGTTGTCAACAACAGAAATTATTGGAGACGCATTAGAAGTTGCTTCTAAAAGAGCCAAATTGGCTACATTGTTATCAAGAGAAACACGAAGAGACGCATTATAAGTTGCTGCTTACGGAGCTAATTCGACCATAGTGTCGATAACGAAACTGATGGAGATCCGCATTATAAGTTCCTTCTTATACAGTCAAATTGGCCATTTTGTCAATATCAGAAACTTATGGAAACAGATTTTAAAGCTGTTTCTCATAGACCAAATCATCATCATCATCATCATCAGCCTATCTCAGTCCACTGCTGGACATAGGACCAAATCGACCATATTGTAATTTTGTCATGTAAAGTCACTGCGTATTTCCCGAAAACGATAATTACGATTTCATTCATTTCTGTTCAATCTTAGTTATTTTACAGAACAGTTTTCTTCTACGGTGAGATTTAGCCTAGGTGCGATTTCGTAAATCCCGGTAACGCATTAAGTAATAATTGGTATCACCCATCCATAGTGATTTGTGACCAGCGGGGATGTTCGCCAAACCAAAAAAACTCGTTTTTTTAAATGAAACAATTACAGGAAGAGTTCTCTTACTTTATCATCCCCGTGCAATCTCAGACCGGAAATCGTTCCGTAACACGCTTCCTACAATTACTCTTTGCCCGGGACATTGCGGAAATGATAAAAAATGCCCTCTGAAACCTGTAGGGAAACCATGAGACTGGAGGAAAGTGGTGTATAGCCAGTAAACACATACTTTGATAATAATGAATGTTGTTTCTAACAAGAATGACTCTTTAAGACAATTTTATTATCCTGTCCTATGGGATGTTATTATTTGAAATGTAAAGGAATTTTTACTAAAATTGAATTGTATCATCACGTACTACCTCACCCATAATCTTCAATTTATTCTCCATACCTGCTATTTCTACCTGTGTAGATCTCTATCTACTGCTGAAATTAGATAATTTCCTATATTTATAGAAAGCAACTACTCATCTTTTACTGTGTTTGATATTTTAGAATAGATAAAATTGGCGATGGAAAGCTGCCGCAGTTTAACATCCGTAGACTGATATTCTAAATTATTAACAAATAAATAAACGGAATTGTTTCTTTTTTACCTCCAGAGACAAAAAACACACATGTTTGTCACACAAATATTTTTCCACAGAGGGAATAGACCTCACGACCCACTGCTGAGCTAAACTTTAAGCACTGGGCCAACGATCCATTCAAGTAATGAGCAATTTTACAGTTTATAGTAACGATCGGATACTCAAAGCTACGTACTTTGTTTTCATTAAAGAAAAAATGTTGTCTACTGTCGCTACACTACACCTATAAAAAATTTATTGTTGGCCAACGGGTTCAATTAAAGCTCCTTCAAAACAAGCAAACAAGCCAGCTTGTCAAATAGGCTTCTTAGCATAATTGGATAGGATCCTCTTAAAAACTTTTAAATTACCGTTGCAAAGAGAAAACGGATTGGGCGGTAGTTCTAACATCAGCGTTTAGCGAGAAATTTTCAATGGGTAATCTCAACCATGAAAAGTTGAAATTTTCCTTTATCTGGCTACATTACCGTTGCTGAATGTGTACTGTATTAATTTGACAGTATCCATTACTGGGTTTCTATATATATGTATATTTTTTTTGCTACTCAGATACAGTACAAATATCGGTGCACGTCACCCAAACATTTGTCGTGTTTGGAAGTCGAATCAATGTCCAACTCCGCAGTCAGGTACTAAAGATTGAACTGACGGACCATATAACATACGTACTCGTACATATATTTATTTATTTATTTATTCTTTTGTAACACCTTATGCTAAGGGATACAAGGGCGTACTTAATGCCTAAAGGCATTCTCTTCCAGTCAACCCTAATAACCCTACCCTTTATTAACTTCCGTATATATCAACATATATACGTATTATGGCCATATGTATGCATAGTTTGACAGTAGAGTGTTAATTTTTCGTTCGCTATTTAATCATTTGTTATTTAATTGCTTACTGTAAAACAGGTGACTTATACTTCGGTCCCTCAACCGATTGGCTTTGTTTGTTTTGTTTAATATTTTGGAACTTGGTAAGAGGATAATGGCGAAAATTGTCTAGATTTTGTGGCAGCGTAGGCAGGGTTGAGTTGCCGCTAACGAATAATACCAATAGCTTATTAAGCCGCTCAGACGGTTCGTGAAGGGCGATGATAACAACGGGACCGATGGCTTAAACAAGTCTATAAAAAACTTTCAGGCAACCGTGAAACTTAGCACAAATAGTATTATAAATAATCAGATGTGTGAGTATCAATATAATAGTGATATATAAAATAAGTTTTCTAATTTAAAATATGTTGGAGAAAAACATGGTGCAGTAATTTCCACATCTACAAGTTCCCCAAAACGTTCTCCAAGACTTTACACTTGGCGATTGAGTGACTAGACCTTGCTCATCTTGATCTTAGTAGGAGCAGGGGAAAGATAGAGGAGTAGGAGATTTTTTTAAATATTATCCTCGTATCTCACTACATGTGTTTTTGATGTGTCACGTTTTACTATAAAGTACGTACTCTTGCCTACTAGAAAGTACTTCAGGATATCGTTTACTAGAAAGTGCTCAATCTTGTCTATTGTGATGACGATGATGATTTAATGAAATATATTTTGCCCACAGGTAGTAGAAGATTGGAAGTTCATGTCCATGGTTCTGGACAGGTTCTTTCTGTGGCTCTTCACCATCGCTTGCTTCGTGGGTACCTTTGGCATCATCTTCCAGTCGCCATCATTATACGACACGAGAGTTCCTGTGGACCAAGAGATATCCTCGATCCCTATGAGGAAGAGCAATTTCATATTTCCAAAAGGCATAAATACAATTGGTATGATTCATTGAACTTTTCTCTCATTTTAATGTATCTGTAATAGTGTATAATAAATACATATTACGAAATACATAAGGTTTAAACATTTGAGTATCTGTTATATCTTCGTTTCATATCCTTCGTATAGAAGATTAAAAGTTAGAACTAGAAGTGTTAAGCAGACAATCAAAGACACTACTTGAAAATAGTCCTTAGAAGAAACCATTGTCTTATCCCTATTAGATATACTCTATGAGCGAAATATGCCTATTGGTCTTTATCATTTTGCTATTCTACAAGTATTAATTGTACTTATTATCATTGTATTATCAGAATACTTATCATCACACACATCATCAGAAGTTGCTTAGGAAAGTAAAGTATAAAAATTTTAATGGTAATTAACGTAGCGTGCAGTCACCTATATTCAAGCCGTCACTTGTCTGTCACTTACTGTTACCTGTCACTTATCTGTCACCTGTCACTTACCTGTCACTTTGGGTATTACCGTAACATTACCAATGTTATTGATTAATTATAGTATTTTATCTCATTATAATAAAGAAGATACTGTATAATATATTTATTATTTTATTTTTACTGTTTTTTTTTATTTTATTGTTGTTTCGTTTTATTTTTTATACGTGTTATTTGCTGTCTATAGTATATCATCATTATCAACCTATCTCAGTCAGCTGCTGGACACAGGCCTCCTCTAATGAGCGCCTGTTTATGCCAGAGTATTAAGTCAATAGAGATTTTCTAGTTCTATTTTTAAAAGATGATTATTGGATATTGGCTATGGATGTTTAAGGCAAAAAGATCAAGGCGAAAGAAGGGATGATTCATATTTTTCAGTCCTACACACTGTTTATGTCATCCTAGAAATAGAGCATAAGCGTTACTAATTCGTATGTAAGATTAATTAATAGGAAATTGTATTGATGATATAGATAACATTTTAAGTAATTTTTTAATAATTTTTGTTAAAAAGTTTGAGGCACAGGCTGTGAATTGTTTGAAGAACATGTTGTTCTTTTAGAAGTTTTATAGGTAGGTACATATATTATGACATAGTAATAAGAAATAATAATATGTATTGACAGCTTAATAAATTGTCATATCCATATAACGTGGTTTCATTTTAAAACAATTAATATCTTTATATCGATGTTAATCCAACCATGATACGTTTTTCTTTTTACTATTATATTTACTAATTTTTTACTATAGATGGGTTTCGTGAGTATTTACACATGACTATATATTTACCGGCTTAACTCACGCACGTTTTTGGGGATGGCCCGACTAGTTTCGGACCTCGTACATATCCGAAACTAGTCAGGCCATCCCGAATAACCTACGTGAGTTAAGCCCGTACATATATCGTTCGGACGTTTTCTTGTTTTAATATTAATAAATTTGTGAGCACTATGTGAATTTATTAAAAGCTATATACGAAATAAAATCGAGAAACAAACGTACTTGCAAGTGATTTTTGTTTCGTTTAAAGTGTACTATCTGCTACCCCTAATGTTTTAAGGAAATTACTCTTTCTATAAGAAACTACAAAATGTAAGCACACACTTTTCACGAGTTCAGAAGCGAATATCTCTCCAACAATTGTCTTAAGTACATACGTCATTATGAATAATTTATATATGAAGGTAATTTTGACGTTATATGACAAAAGCCAAAATCCCCAGTCAGGTAGCACTTGGATACAAAGAAGTGTACAATATTCAATACTTTAATGTCTTATCTCGACTAGTCTAGTGATAAGATCGAATAAACTAAAAGGACACAAATCCATATATTTATCACAGTCGCCTCTCTGCCCATCTGCCTCCGCTTCATAGTACGCGTCATCCAAGCCTTCTTCTTTGGAAGCCGATGGTCTGAAATGTGCACACATGCGCGGTAAGTATATAAATTGTTACAATGGAAAATATGTTGTCGAAACTCTTAACGGGACAATTTTAAAAATTCTAATTGCTTGAAGCTTTCTCTTTAGTCTCTTATCGTCTGTCTCTTTACTCAACTGCCGAGATCTTTAGATATTCTACTAGGTATTCTAGATTTTAAATATTCTAGACTTTAGATATTCCACTAGGCTGTGTCAGTCCAGCCTGAATGTGACATTGGTTAACAAATAAATATTAATGAATGCTTGCTCAGGCCTTGAGATCTATGAGCAAGTTTAACATCCGGTATTGAAAGAAAACGTCCAATACCACGAAACAGAGAAATGCTACTGAAAATCTTTCACTAATATCAATGTCCAGCTCGCTATCTAATCTTAAATTCTGTTTCGCTTTACTAGCTAATTACAAGCTGCTATAACGTCATAGTTGCAAGCGTTGTAATGAGTTGAATTTTGAAAGGCTTTTGGAACAAGTTGCGGTAAATGGTAGTTGGAAATAAAAAGCTTAACTTTCCTATGAATGTTGTTATACCTAACCTAGCATAATCCATTATGGCTTACCTACTGTACATTTAGCCTAACAAGTAAAATAACCAATCTAAATTCCTTACAGTCAAGCACACCACTCAAGATGTAACTGTTTTTCTAACAATGTACTCTATTAGAAAAATTCCATGAGCTGTAATAAATTTCGACCTCGTTACATGCCAGATACGAGTTACGGCCTCCGATATAGCGTTGCGGTAGTTCTGGAGCACTTACGTAAATATAATGTGCATGATGTGTCCCAACAGGCCGTTGTGATGCAGCGGGGTCTCGGCCGCTTCGCAAATATTACGCAGCATGCACTCCTTGCCGTTCATGCCATTTCTGTAATGAGTTGCCACATATATTAATGTTTAAAATATCTAACATATCATTCCTCTATGTCCCCGGAGGGAATGTTCCTATTTATTTACATACCATTTAAAACTGTATGTATATATTGGATTCTAGTGAATTATGCATTTATAGCATAGTCTATATGGCTCTATACCTCACCCTGGGCTGAATGGGAGAGAATGTCGTTATATATGAAGTACACCTTAAGCAACAACAGTACAACTTTCAGTTTAAGATGTACCTATAAATTTTAACTACTTCCAAAATATCTATATGTATGAATAAAATAATAGCATGGTCATGTTGTTACATACATGTTTCAACTAGAATTTTCGTTTTCTAATCGAACATATACGAGTAATTGGAATTGTTTGACTTCAATTATGGAAACTACTTTTCACTCAGTGTTTTTAAAAAAGGGTTATTCCATTATTTTATTGAGCAGCAATAGGTACTTGTATTATAATCTAATTATTTCTACAAACTCTTATATGTTAGTTACATTGAGTTCTCGAAACATCTTGCATCTCGTAGACGAAAATATTGTATCTCGGAAACGTATAAAGTAGAAGAGAATTTTCTAGAATTTTCTAATAGTTGTCCACCTCGCGGCATGGAACATAGAACTTTGTCTACAAATTTCCGGTCAACTCGAAGAACGTCTCAAGTTTAGACCGACTTTTGTGACTTATAATCCTTTGGACTTACTCTTTAAATCTCGTCTCAAGCACCGTGTAAGCCAATTCTCTCGTTATACTGCGACTGTGTCGAGATGAGACTATCTGAAATTTTTAAGGTTTTATACGTTGAAATAAAAAGACATCCTTGCCTTGCGATCACTTTGTGCTTCTCAGTACATATACATGCTCGTATATTCTTAACAATGACATGAAGTGTATGCAATTACTAACTTTGAAATACAGAAAATTTCTAACATTGAAGTCTGACGTTTTTTTTCTAAGAAATTAAAGTTATTTTTCGTTTCCACTAGTTACGTTTAAGTCCCATGGAATAGGTGGTGAGCCTATTGCCATACACCGGGCACAGATCCAGACTCAAATTTCTTACAAGAAATTCTAAATTAGACAAATCCTATAGTACCCGACCCGGAATTTGAACCCACAACATCCAGATCGGCAGTCGCGCATGCAACCATTCGATCAACGAGGCAGTCAACATTAATGCTAGGTCAACTAAATAGTGCAGTGATTTGTTCTGACGTCACATAAAATAGCGAGTCTACCGGTAAATTCGGGAAGATAACTTCATCAATTTCTGTGATGTTAGTCACGGGGCTGTAGTTCGACTCGAAGTTATAGGACACGAACACGTTTCTATCTGGGATGTCCAGAGGAACAGCGATTGCTACGAAAGTAAGAAATCATGATAAAATAAATATTGAATGAATTGAAAAATGTGTTAAATTAACAATAGATTAATTCCTAATATTTTGCACACCGGCTGGCCGAACTGCGCGTAAAGTGGTTCGCACTGAAAATCAGTAGCCGTGGGGTGCCGCGGCATATGCTGAGTGCGAACCCTTTCCATCACAAAGAATGTTTTGTCTTAGTCTAATTTTTAATACTGTTATAGTTTAGTTTTTTTTTTTATATCTTTTGTTGATTTGTTTCTGTATTTGTCTTCATTATTTTTTGTGATGGAATAAATGTTTTATCTATCCATCTATCTATCTATTTAATTGAATAGCAAATTTACTGAGTATTATATTTATTTAACAATAGATTAATTGAACAGTAAATTTATTGAATAAGAAATGAATTAAATAATTAATAAATTAATAATAATAATCTTGAGACATCTCAATCCACTGCCATCAGATTTCAAAGTAGAGTAGTGTTATGGTAACCACACGGCTGATAAACTACACAAATCGCATTCCCAGCGTGGAGATTGTGGGCAATAAGCCTCAGAGAGGTGTCCAGCGGTGGACTTAGACAGGCTGTTGATGATGATTAACTACAGATTTACATTTTTATATATACTTAAGTAGGTACTTTTGCCACATCTCAGAAATAGAAGAAATATTAGTGTTTATCTTACAAATATTTATTCTCAGTGGGAATTTGAAAGGTTCCTAGCCACTGGACCAACGGGTCAGTCGAATCAAGTTATATCTTAAAATGAATAAATTATTTAACGTAAAGTTGTGGCACACGTAGACTTTTTAACTGGAATGAAAGGTACCCCGTAGCCATGAATATTTTATATTAAAGAATACTAAATTTATTAAGGAAAATTTATGACTGTACTTTAAGACGTATATAATTATATTTTCAACTGTATATATGTATAATAAAGCAGTCTATTTGATGAATATTTAATGTTTAAATTCATTTGGGTTAAAATAATTAATATATTTTTTTACGTAAAGCTAAGTTATTTAGTAACTGCTGTGTAACATGGGAGTATACTGTAACCCTCTGTTTACTTCTTCGGGGATAAATGGGAGTATACTGTAACCTTCTGTCTACTTCTTCGGGGCTATATGGGCGTATACTGTAACTCACTGTCTACTTCTTCGGGGATTATAGATGTGATGATGATGTGTTACATTTTATGAGTCTGTTTACAATAGGACAGGCGCTTCCTAATTTGTGATCATATGGCAGCGTATGAAGATGTCACAAGACATTAACATGTTACAATTACTACAGGAATTATATAATCATTTAACTAATGGATACTTACACCGTATAAACTTGTCGGGGGAAATATTAAAGCTCTTTTTTCTACATCACCTCTGCTGAACGATGCGGTTAATATGAAAACACTGGAATGGATAAAACGCTGGTTTAATATAATACATTTGGCTAATAGCTATTTATATATTCATTAACAAAAACCTCATAAATTACATATATTCAAATGCTATCGTCTCATAACAGACGGTAAACATTTATAGATCATATAGGTTGTACTCCACAAAAATATACATTAATTTAGACAGAGAAGAAGAAAGAAATTTAATTCAAATATTTCGTTGTTGTGTAACAAAAATGTCTATATAATAATAATAAAAACAGCCACAAATAGGACAATAAATACTGAATGGGAAAATTCAATGCAAACAGAAATACACGGATGTAAATGTCATATATTTATCAAACATTACTTTATAATAACATTACTTTATAATAACATTAATTCGTTCATTGATTTCACAAACATTATTGTATGTATGTATATATAGCGCATCCGTGCTTTCTACCAGGCCGAATCGTGGCCAAACGCTAGTCTATCATATGATAAAAAATAATTATCAAACATTAGTTTACACTACGTTCTAATCATTCATTAAATTAACAATAATTTTATCACAGAGCATAACTTATCACTAAAGTGGAACTAATCAAAACAAAGGAACAGACTTAGATATGTACATATGTACTTACAAAGCTAGCACAGTCCCTCTCAGCTTCATACTGATTGCTTAACAAAACACACAAAACAAACGAACAATATGTACGTATAGACGGACGACTTTTTTTGAATGCGCATCGATTTGTTAATGCGACTGAACAGTTGACCGAAGGGAATTAACGTTTGCTCGCTAAACCAAAGTGCGACGATTTTATATTTGTAGATTTTATCGTGGTTTCGCTCGCGTTGATCTATTTAAATACTTGGAAAAAAACATCGAAAATGTATTGATTTGATCATTATTTCTTTAAATTTATTTCATTTTTTTTATTAATAAAACAAATGGGTTTATTCCTCAGGTATAGTGTATTTTTAAGATTAAGGGTACCCTATATCCTCTTCTATACCCTTCACAATGTGTGTACAAAATTTCATGACGATTGATTAAGTAATTAAGGGGTGAAGGCGTAACAAACATATATTGGCATTTATAATATAACGATTGTATTGACGGCTATATTATATTTTTGTATATCTACTCGTATGTTAAACAGGATTGTATGTTGCACAGTCTCAGTCTTCCGATTCTGGAAGTCCTGGATTCGAATCCTCGCCCGCACCTTAGAAAAAATTTTCATCTTAAATTTAAATATCACTTGCTGTAGTAGTGGAGTAAAAGATTTTGAGGATATCTATTTGCACATGTTAGAACTCTCCATAATGTTCTTCTCCATAATGTTTCTGTTTGAAGGAATGACCGTGGAATTGACCTTAACTTTTCTCGTTCTGTGAGGAGACCCATGTCCAACGGCGGAATGACAAAGGGTGCACAATGATTATATTCGAACTTGGTTCACAGATATGTAATTATACACGTGAATTTGATCTACTAGACAGATTTAGGTGGGCACACTGTTGATCAAGTCAGGGATATTTTGTGTCCAGCTTGTGTGAAGAGCTTACGTGACGACTTTGATGAATGTAGAAGAGGCGAAAAATGCTTTTCTGAGAGCGTAGCAGATGGAAATCTGTAACGTCTGCCAACCCCAATGGAAAATAGTAGTGACAATATGTATAAATATATGTATAAATCAATACACATAATGAAATAATTTGAAAAAGCGATGTGCTTATATTTGTGTCACAGAATCTGAAACTTTTATCGGAAAGATTATTATTATTATAAATACACTTGCCTTGGAAACATTTTGAAATTATTCAATAGAAAAAGATATTATTTCAACTATAACGTATTTTATTTGTAGAATTTCAAAGGTCCCTGACAGTCTACTCGTATATGAATACATTTATATAATAAATGCCATTATTGTATCAATAGTTAATAAAACAATAGTAGACTAGAACTTGAGAGTTTGGTCCCCTATTCTGGTCCCCTAGTCCCCTATTCTGGAGTGAGGGAGTCACCTACACTGGACCCAATTGTCATTTTACAAACATACATATACAATGTATATTAAGATAAAATAAGAAGACCGATGAAGATGAACAATTATGTATGTATTAAAAAGACCACAACAATCATATAGTTTAAATATAAAGCATTTTTTCAATATGAATTACAAATAGTGAATTTTTAAAGAGCGCAAAACAATTCGTCATACGAACTGCAACAGCCAGTCCCGTTATGTGAGAACAAGTTTACCGTAGCAACAAGACGGTCCAGATTTAGTGATAATTGTACTGGAATTTCGATTTGCATGTATCTACGTATGATTGTCTCGTTGGTCGCGTGGTTGCAAGCGTGACTGCCGACCGGGAGATCCTGGGTTCAAATCCCGGGTCGCTTACTATTGGATTTTTCTAATTCACAATTTCTAGTAATGACTCGGAGTCTGGATCTATGCCCGGTGTATGGCAATGTGATCGCC
>DWMG01000869.1:0-17178 GCA_018244855.1 Elbella merops
TCACTGTTGACGTAAGTGTAACTGGTGAAACGTGGGAGTGTTCTACTGGTACACTCCTCTGTCTACCTCTTCGGAGATTACAGGCGTGGTGTTACATTTTTCACAGTTCGCTATGGGTTTGCTCTCAGGATGAAAAGGGTTAAGGCCATATACCGTCAGGCTGCTAGAGTGTGAATTGACAGACTTCACACTCCTGAAACTACATTACGGAGAGTTCTATGGTGTGCGGGTGGCCTGAGGACGTGTTTCTTCAACGTGACAGCAGATAAAATGTAATCTTAAAACCACACATTTTTGGTAAGACTTGTGAAAGTTTTTTCTTACGACAAAACTTATGTTAATAAATATCTGAGAGATGATAAAGGTCCAATGGATTTATAACAATAACTTACCAGATCTTTTACATATATGCGTACTATAAGTCAAGAACAAAGAAACTAAAGACTGAATATATCACACATATTTTAATTAAAAATATGGCTAGCTTTAACTTTCCACGGAAACTTTTACCTACAAAACAATTTATCTACACTACACCATCTGCATTTGAGTTAACCAGTTTGTTCTCTCAGGCGTGTGAAATCTGCCAAAGCTCATTTAGCCAGAGTAATAAACTAAAACATACACCGTTCTCGTTCTGAGATACCCTTTTCCTACCTGTATTTTCTTATTATTTTATGAAGCCTAATCTATTACGGGATAGCCAGTGAGCATCGATTGTCAAATATCTGTAAGATTTTACAGACGTGACGTGCTGGTTCTATATTCACTACTATCTTCCTACATGTTGTTTGTTGATCATGTTTAATCACGGATTCGAACAACGAACACGTCGGTGATCGAATATTATATGAGTTTTCAAGAAAATGTTATATGATGTTATGCGAGATATAACTATATGAAATATGTCAATACCATCATCGTCCACCTTTTTAATCGTTCCACTGTTTGACACGGATCTACCCTCAGGACGAAATGGTCCGCCACGGTAGCCACGTGCTAGTTGTCAGAATTCAATCGCCTTAGACAACATTTTTTTGGAGAACTCTAGCATGTGAATGTTTCTTCATGATGTTTTTCTTCACCATAACATACATCTTTACGATATATCTATGTTCCGAATACCATATCTACAATTCTCGTCGTCATTATATCGTGAACATTCATCAAATAGAAATCTAATTAATAAACAGTTTAATCTAGAACAAATTGAATACGTCGCTTTATCTTGAACGAGACACTGACTTGTACGTTTATGTAACATTAGTATTTGTCTTAATGGCCCGCGTGCGGGGGAGGAAATTAAATAAAGATAGGATGCAGTGCGGGAGTTGTCCTTTGTTAGTGTCGGGACTAACACCCCGACAAATTACGTTGTTTCTATTTTATCAAGGGAAGCTTCTCCTGGGGAAATATATTTATCTTATTCTTCAGTATAATTATTCTTTCCTTAACTGTTCTTGCAGTGGTGAGCGATTATTTATATAGTACAGCTAATTTATAAAGGCTTTGACCTATTTTATAGACTTTAACAATCCTACAATCAAATTGGGGGTACCCAATTTGATCAAGGTATAATTGGGTGTCTAGATATTTCTAGAGTAGGTCTAGGTTTGCGTTATGTCTGAATGTAATCTAACTTTTGATGAAACGAAACCGGAAGATCCCAAGATCGGTTACGACCTTAATTGATCTGTTACGGTATTATATTTACAGATCAATCTATCGATTAATTAATCGACTGCAGTTATTTAAACGAACTAACGCAACTTCTTAACACTATCTATCATTTTACTTGTCTAAGAAGTACATTTGCGCAGTCTAAATTTTTTTATGGATTCCAAAAAAGGTATCTCTAATGTTAATTCGATTGCTTCGGCGGTCGAGTGGTTGCAAACGCGACTGTTGATCGAGAATTTCCAGTTTTTCCAACTTGAAGTTCCTAGAGGGTCATGGAGAATGGATTTGTGTCCTGTGCAGGGCAATACGCTCACCTCCTATTCCGTATTAGGAAAACGTGGCAGTATATTGCACTCCTCTGCCTACCTCTCCAGGGATTACTGGTGTGATGTTATGTTATGGATAAAGTATTGTTCGAATATGGATACCTTACAAGTATATCCGAAGTGTCTTTACCTTAATGTAATTCTCCAAAAACACACCATAGGATTACGAAGCAAAATGACTTACAAAGCGGTTTATTTTAATGAGATTCTATGGCGACTTTACATATTTATTATGTAGTCTAATAATGATTATAATAAATGAGGTTGTTTTTGTTGAGACTGGAAATTCATTTTCGTTAACTTAAAGCAAGAAAATTTTAAAAATTTAATTTCTGCTTGTGGCAATTGCCAATTAGCAGCCTTCAAGATAAGTAATTCGCGCCGAGCCGCCATAACAAAGAACTCTTCGCTTTCATTTGCCGTAACTAAGTGCATCGAGGAAATATGGAGTAGCAGAGAAGCTCGCGGCTCTAATATAATTTCCTTGCAATTAAAGTTTTTATTGCTAACAGCATTAGTTATTAACAATAGTTAAAAATAACATAAGTGGTAACAATAACTGATAGTTAATGAATAATTAAAAATACTAATTACTAGAGGTCTGTAAGGAGAGAGATATTTGTCACTTGACACTCTCTGCCTACCGCCAGGTTGTTGTTTGAAGATATAATAATAATGTAATAGATAATACACGCGGTTTTAGGCTTATTCATTATCGATTTAATTTCTGATCTACGAATTTAAGTTTCCACAATGTATTCAGTTAATTTAGTTCATGTTTATTGAATGCAACGTTGGAACTCAGATCCACGACACTCAGTTCTCACGTGGGGAGGGAAAGTGCCTAGATTTCTACTGTCTAAAGTTTTATAATAGTCTCCTCTGAATCACGATGTAACATATTTTACTTGCAAATTGCCTGTCAGATATACCGCTCCTATACAATCAGTTTGAAACGAAAAATATTTTACGTAATATTAAATACTAATTTACATAGGTGGCACACTTTAAAGAAAAATTAAATGAGTTTTCATTGACTAACCGCATGTCTTGAATATATTTATTGTCCAGAAGCAAGTCAGGTCTGAAAGGATAGACATATTCGGCAATAGGGGTTTTCTGCCTACCCTGGGAGTGACCTGGCGTGAATAATAATATATGATTGGTCCAACCTCCGTCAGTTCGAAATGTTCGAATACATTTTTAAATCGCTACTATATACACTAATTCTATATGCATGTGCATACGAAATATTTAAAAAATGGATTGATGGGTTTTTTCGAAAGACCGATTATTTTCTCACTAATGTGTGACATGTTTACACATTTTTCATGCCGGGGTCGGGGGCTGGTTTCGTGACAGTCCCTTTCGTATAGTGACATGAAACGCTATATTATGCGTAGGGTAGGACATTGTCCTTCCGTGAGCATCGTCCATCAACACGTAAGTACCTACACGTGTTGTTATTTCTATAAAAACCTGTGGTTAAGTCGCTTGTTTGTTTAAATTGAGTAAACAATTGAGGTTTTTTCTCTGACTTTATTTATGTTTTAATTCTCTTGGTTAAACTTATCTTGGTCTCTAATTGGGATCATCACCAACAAATGTTTTTTTATCGTTTAACTTTTGGACACGGCTCTGCTTTAAGACAGAATAATTAAGGACATACTCTGCCACGTTGGCAAAATACCGGCTAGTAAGGTACTCCACACAGCTTAGAGGATATGATGGTGAATTTTAAAACCGACACACGGTTTCCTCATGATTATTTTCTGCACTTTTACTACGTTAGTACTAAGGTATATGCAACCTTAACTATGTCTTATGAAAACATTTGCTTTTGGCCTCTTATCTTCTTTATAAATTAAAAGTGTTATACTTACGAGTACTTGTAGTAGGTACATGATATTAGTAAATATTCCTAACTCAGTTAAACAATTTAAAACACATTAGTTCATTTAAAATAAAAAAATGTGTGTAACTAGCAAAACTTACTTGCTAACAATGCAATTTATTTAAAAGTTCGAATGTATAACATGTCTACGTAACCTGTCTCCTGCCTCGTTGCGTCAGCATTTCTTTGTTACGCTAATAGCATTAAAACATTTGATGAACAAACGGTGTTATCTATTCCGGTCAAGACCGTTACTATCCGTACAAATATCATCCCAACCAATCTGCGCTGATGACAAACAACTTTATATTACAACAATAAGACTTTCTTTACTTACAGATTCCAACTTTGCGCGGAGTTAATTCCGTAAGTTGTCGACGTCTTCTCGAAAGCTTTATCTTTATCGAATCCTAAAAGTTCGGATACTCGATACACAAACTGTAATTGAATCGTACTATCGAAGTCGTGTTGTCGTGAACTCTAGTGCTATTTATCCTCCGGTTATTCCGGAGGTGATTGAAGGTACTAAAAGCAGCCAAAGTGTCTCCCATAAAATTGTCGGCGATGGACAGCAACTCGGTGTCGCCGATGCCTGAACTGGCGCCGATTGCTGAGTTTGACAAGTCTCCGCCTTCGCCGCCCAATGAAGAGGTCCCCATGGACGACCTTCCACCACCACCAGCTACGATCTCTCAATCCGAGGGAAAGAAGATGAAAATGTAAGTAGCTACATATAGTATAGCTATTTCAATTTTTTTCTTTTAATATTCTTTAAGAATATTATTCATTTATTATAGACAAATAACACAATTTAATTTTTACAAAATGGTAGTTATTACGTAAGGATCAGGGTCGATTAAATTTTTTACCCTGAATTGGTCGATTTAATTTTTGATCTAGATTGAAATGAAATTTCATATATTAAATAAATAATGATCCTATATATTTTTCGAAAAGTCAACTAAGTATTTGTTATTAAGATTGCTGAAATTCGGTGGCGGTTCTATGTATTTGGTACAATATTATGTAATAGTTAACTGTACCTAAGATCAATATATTATATTAATCGTCATAATAATGGGACCAAACGATAAATTGTTATTGAGATATCCTTGTTTCAACAATACGACTGTATGCGCATTTGCTCGCTGAAATAAACTACCTAATTTTCAACTAAATAATTATATGCATGGCGGTCTTGAAACTTTCAATTCGGGAATTATTATAAGCGTATGTGTTAGGAAAATCAACATCGATTTTCAACAATAGCGCTAGCGCCATCTACATGTGAAAGCTTGATTTATTTTCCTTACTCGTGGGCATCCCAATAATAGTTGCTCGTACACTTACAATATGGCGGACATTTTAATTCTATATTTTGTCTCTAGGTGGCGGTGTTATAAGGTGATTTGATTTTTTTTTGTTACGAGATTCTTAACAATATATTGATGATCGTTTATACAAATTAATAACTTACCATATTAGTCAATAATAATTTGGTAATTGGTAGTAACTTTTATATGCCATCCTGTTCTATTGAATGATAATGATACACGTCTCTGTCTCACACGCACCAACCAGTTAAGTTGAAGTAGGGCGCATATCGTGTACAGAGATCTCGGCTCTCCGGTCTCAGAGAGTGGTGACACGAACGTCGTGGGGAACATGCTCATGTGATCGATTACCGCCAAATTTGTATTTCGAATTTTAATTTTTTAATTTTTTTCCGAGTGTGTTTGTGTTACGTGATTGAAGTAAACAGCCACTAAAGTGTTAGTTATTTTGTGTAACTATTATTTGCAAAGTGAGTGAGCTGTATTATAATTTAAAATGGCAAGAAAGAATCAAAGGTATGATTTATAAAGATTACTTAATACACAGTTGCAATTTTTAATTAATTTATATAATTAAAGAATAATATTTATAAATTTGAGTAATGAAAAAATTATGGTCATCGGAGTTTATTTTTAAATATTTCGATACCTAGCTATTTAAATAAGACAATAATACATTTTTGGAATCAATAAATAATACACTGTTATTACCAAATAGTAATACATTGAGCAGATGACTGAAGGTTATTACTTTTACATGTTACTTTTACAGGTTATTACTTTTCTACACGAGAATAATTACCGTGTCTGTCCATCATATTCATGGACAAATAAATATTGCGTTGACGCAGGAAGCAGTCATTAATACTGAACAGTTGTTTATTATGAACACTTTTTGCAATTAACAATGCAATAATCTATAAGCAATAATTAATTACCATTTAAAATATCGTTTAGAGCAATTTAACGTATAAAAATTAACTCAAACGAAAATGTACAATCGAAATACTGCACTGTATGATAACATCCATATAAATTATTCATTATTGTAATCAAATTATTTTTCATGGATATTACACAATGTAGAAACTTTAGTTTATCAGTCTTTTTTTCCTCAAGGTCTTTTCGATTACGTATATTTGTATAGTAATTTATAAAAAAATTACAAAGAATGTTATCAATTAAAAAAATTCGGATGTTTGTGAGTAAGCTAACATACAACGCGTTAGGCGTTCCAATGTATTTCTCGGGACGAATAATGTCTTTAAATGATTTCTTAACCCCAATTTATCTTGGAATCAGTACATATAATATATAAGTATATAGCTGGTAATCAATATATATTTAATACAAATATGAAGCTTGCAAAAATGACATACTAAATGTAGGTATGCAGTTTTTGGTATGACTATAACATATAAATGCCTGTTAAAAAATAGGCTTCGTTCCAAATCAAAACCGATTTAAATATAAATATTACTATAGGATTTATAAATCGAGAAGTCTGAAATACCGTGTGTAAACTTTCAATGTCAATTGAAAAAAAGATAATTTATACATAGGTACCATAAATTTCTTTATCACACGAAAAAGAAGTAGCGTTTATCATAATCTCATACAGATATCATCGTGATATTTTTTTGCCGTCATGCGGTAGATGCGGGCACATTCGGCCTCCAAGTAATGTCTCATTAAAGCCAATAACTCATGTAGTGGGTCGCAGTGCTCGCAATCGCAAGGGAGCCGCGCTCAGGAAATGGGATGAAATTGATGCTGTTTGTCGTTGACGGGAGAGACAGGGCTGACGGGATTACAACTGCACGGCCGTGATATATATTTGTTTTTAAAAATATTGTATACTAAATTTAGATGTAAAATGAAAAAGTAAAAAAATGTAAAAGTATGTAAGGATAGAGATACTTGGCACTCAGTGTATCTCTGCCTATCACGTAAGGTATTTAGCGTGATGATAATATGTATATGTAATAATAATGATGTATTGTAGAAATGTAATGTGCAATAAATTTTACTACGTGTGAATGAGATGTCTAAGTTCAGTAACTTTTTAACCAGGTTATGTGAAAATTTAGACTCTATATAAAAATTACAGAACGGAAATATAGAATTTTATTACATTCCATCGATTACATCATTTCGAATTCTTTACTTGCCAGTTTCAAATTTAAAAAGGAAATAACAAAAACACTTGTCATAAAGGGCAAATTCAAAAAAATATACTATAATATTTTATTTTATCCGACAATCCTAACGACGTCTGTCAGTGTCATAGAAACGGACGCGGCTCAACATTCCGCCCCATTTAATTTTGAGTAATTTGAAACGTTTTATTTATCTGTGGCCGTTATTCGCTTCACTTGATACGTCGCTTCCGATTATTCTGTTGCTGTACAGAACAGGCTCTTAATCCCTGAAATTAAAATAATTCATTTTACAATAACTGTTCCAACTTTATTGACGTTTCTTTTCGAACTATATTTTTTTTATGTAGTTCGGAAGACCGTAGAAGTAATTTAGACCGAACTGTCGAAATAGTTAAAAATTCTTTTAAAAAACTTTCGATGATATTCTACATTCAATTGTTTTCATTATCATCAATACTTTTTTTGTTCCACTGCTGGGACACGGATCCTCTTTTAGAATGAGAAGGATTGAGTTAATTGTTTTCCACGCTGCTATAGTCATATCTACATGGCTTATATAAATTATGCTATAAGTATTTTGAAGATATTTATCTCATAAAAGTCTACTACAAGTATAAAAAGTCTCCAGAAATGTCGGTTCAGACCAATAAATATATTAACTGTCTCATAGCCTACATCGCTTTTTTATTACTTTTTATATGGCATGTTTTCATATGTACCTATGTTTAAAGAATTCTTCTGAAAACATGTCGTTCTCCCGTGGACGTTGTCTAACTTTTTTAAATTACTATATTTTTCATATTTATTACGCATTTCATTTTACATATATTTTTATGATTATATAATCACACCAAGTCTGTTATAGGATAGGTGTTGAGAGTATCTACTACCAGATATTTCTATTCATAAACACCTGACGAATTTCTCGATATGCGCTCGCTGGTTTCAGAAAAATCTGACTCCTTGTCAGTCAGTATCTGACCTATTTATTCATTTCTTTACATATCATAATCCTAATTATGCAAATTACAGTGAATTATACGTTCGTTATTAAATGTGAAAGTTACTTAAAGTTATGGTATCAAACATATATAAAACCTGCGTATAATGGGTGCAAGCAGATACATATGTTAAAATCTTTTGGTTTAAAAAATATCAACAGAATTTTTAACCGTTTGCTCTTTTTTATTTTCCTCTCTTTTAAAGTTTTATTCTCTATTTTCTCTTCAAGTCTTGTTAATACAGTGTCCTACAGATATTCTGATGTCTATAATTGAGTCTGTTTGCAATTCAAGTTGTACGGATTCAATGAGAAAATGGAATTTTTCAAAGTTTGCTTCAACTTTATTTTTAATTTTCTTTTAGTTATTGTTCTGTATTTCCTCTAAGCGAACATAAACTTGGTGCTTGGAAATAGCTTTTGAACAACTGTGTACTACTTTTGTTCAGAAGAGACCTATATTATAAGAAACATATTTTCAAAGGAGACGGTACATGGACGATACCAATAAATAATACGTATTGTTCTTTCGCAACTAATGACTTTTGTTAATTTACAGTTAATGGCTTATGTTATTTCTTAAAACTTATATCGTGTTGCTCGTTATTAAAAACGATAAATAAAGCTCTTGTGTCGCTAAACGAAGAATCGTGTTGTAAACCTGACTCGCAGCGGTGAGCAGTGTGACGGTTATCGGCCAATTGTCGGATCGTATGGCATGCCGGCGTGTTGCCAAGTTTCTCTATGGCAACACCCTTTCCAATTTATTATTCAGGATGCAATTGCCTGTTGAAGAAATTGACCAAGTTGTTTGGCCTGATTTCAGTCTGTTGCATTCGTTAGTTGAGAGTAAAAGTTACAATTGTGTATGTAGTAGCCTCTGGCACGATAGCTCTGGTGACGTTGGCTACAAATTATTTACAAGTCACGGGTTTCTAAGCGATTGTTCCACGTATATACTTTAAATAATGTAGTAATCTATATTATTTCAGAATAAAGCTGCGTTGCATATATGTATCTAGATGGGTCATGTTTTTTGGGACCTATGTAATGGGTGCTGCGTTAAAAAAAATTAAATACGTCATACCTAACTGTCAGTCCAAAATATAAAAATTATTAAAATTATAAATTCAAAACACACTTCGATTATTATTTTTTTAGGGTTACTAACATTCAGTTTAAGAAAGCTGCGACGGTCAAGCCATAGTTTATCAAAATTCATTCAATTCCAGAATAAACTATCATTTATTACGTGGATACTTCCATTCGAATAAGATTATCGAATCAAAAATAACAAAATATGTATACATTGCGGTCTAAGTGCATTTTTTGCGTAGCTTACGATTGGTATCAAATGAGTGGCAAACATAATTGAATGGTATAGGGTTGACAAAAAGAGAAAAATAGTTATAAAAATACTTTGCAATCTCTTCAAATAGCTGGAGGATCGTTGAGGGCGGCTTGTTGAATGATCGGTTTATGTCCTCCCTAGTCTGAAGCGCAATTCAGCCGATCTGTTAGTACAGACTGAATATTATTTCTCTTTAGTGGACGAGGGGGACAAAATATTATACATACATTAAATTTTCGTAGTAGTAATTTCGCAATATTATCTACTGCGTCTAAGTGTACCGTTTTCTTACGAATACAGTCATATTATAGATATTTATTACATAATTTAGAATGGCGAAAATAAACTTCACTGGAACGTGTATGTAATGTAACGTAATGAAACACCTGTAATTCTTGAAGAGGTAGGCAGCTACGTAACTTAACATACACATAAAATTTTGTATGTCTTATGTATATATATGTATGTATTTCATTTTTATAGAAATCTTTACACACATAATAACATTTATTCTTTATAAACGCATTGAGCAGCACGTTTCAGCATATCGGTATATACATATGGTGTAGTATCATATAAATGCATATCTTCATAATGAGTTACAATTAAGAGAGAATGTGTCAAACTTACCGGATAATATCGTTATCGGTACGACCACCGAACCGATTATGGATTATTAAACGCCAGGCTGATGTTGATGATTAATAATATGCCTTTCGGTGTACATGCATGCTTTAAACCATTGTCGGTATATATACCATAAAAAACCATGTCTGCAAATTTAAACCACTTCGCCTTATCCAATTAAATTTTCATCATGAAACTTAAAGTGTAAAAATGTACTTTGCAAAGTTACTGCAACAAAAGCAAATATTACTCAATCCGACCGTTAAAAGGCGAAGAAGTGTAAAAAGAGACCAAAATGGAGAGAGGACGCCGGGAGCCAGCTGCGGAGGGCCGAGAGCTCCGAGTGTAGACAACTATGTATATATAAATAAACTGGCTTAAGTTGGACTGTGCAAGTAACTGTGAAGTTGTTTAAGTGATAAAAGTCTGGTTCTATTCCGTGATAATGGAGCGCAGTTGATAATTATCAGTAACTGCCTTCTAATATTAGCAGCCCCTACTTTCGTAACGTTAGTAGTGTGCAGTAGTAGTACCTACTGTCATACAATTATTAGCCCTTGTAGTATTTGTAGTACCTACTCTTATTTATAAAAGACATACCTACATTTTAATAGATTATTGGCAATAGGCTCAACTATTCCAAGATGGGCGTATAATATAACTGGTGAATCATGGAAGTGTCCTTCACTCCACTGCCTACCCTTTAGGGAAATAGAGGCGTGGTGTTATGTTATGTAGTTATATTAACAGCCGGTGATAGACATTGGTTTAGACGTATAAATTATACCTATATTAGCATGTAATTTTGGGCTGTAAATATTTTATGTCAATGGACTGTCAAATTTAGAGTGTAGGATCAAAACACCTTTGGAATGTGGATCAGTGCTTAGATTATAGGTGGAATCAAACTAGGGTCAGATTCTAATAACAATTAATTCTACCCCGTGTTTAAATTCGTAATTACGTGTCATTGGGTCAGTGGGCCGAAAATAATAGGGCTGTTAAATAATAGACCTAATCAACATATGTAGAGTATGAACACGTCATATATTCGTGATCAAAAAATTGGTATTGTGATTATCATCATGATCATAAACCTGGTTTAGCCCACTGCTGATCATAGACCATCCCTAATGAGCGTCTACACATTTTTACCGGGGATTTTTGTATATAATCCCCACGCCTGGGCATCTACATCGTCAAATACATATCTACATCAGTATGTATCATTGTCGCCATCATCGTCATTATAATTTGTCTCTACAGCTCCACTGCTAGCATAGACAAGAGGATCGAGTGTTGTGGCACATCTTGGGTGAGCTCTGTTCTCGACAACACAGGCTAGTACAGGCTATTCAAATATTTCAACACGATATAATATTATACAGCAATAATCATTAAACTTAAGTCTTTCAAACTTTATTCTGTATAAGATAAAAAGAGAAACGTCTTGTATACATGTAGTTACGACAGCTTGTTCTCCCAATCAATTGTAACAGAATTAAGAGTGACATAAGGCCTTGGTTCAATTCCGAACGTTACGTACTCTAGGATGTTTGTATTACAACGGACGTTATCCTTTATTAAATGTGTTTTAAAGGTATTATGCAATAAACTGTCACGTTATTTCCACGCCATGTAGCTTACTGGGTGGCAGAGACACCCAATATCTATCTTTTCAGACCTAACAAGATTTTTCTACAATCAAGGATTTCACAAGCCTTTTTTAAATCAGTTAAAGGTACATTATGGACTAAAAACATATAATTAACGCATAACAAAGTGAAATGTAATTTATATACATATTGAGTAAGGTATATTGGTTTTTGCGCCAAACGGTACGTACGTAAAGTCAATACCTTTTACGAGTGAGATTACAAAACATCACACACAAACACATCATTACGCGAACTAAATGATATATCAGATGTGGAATGACAGATCTGGAGCATTTTAACAATACATAACAGATATGGCGCACTGTGAAATGTCCATCAGATCTTTTGTCTCGTTCCCTAGTGTTGTAGCCATGTAATTTGCACAGAGACAAAAGACACGACGTCGCGTTTAGAGTGGAAAGAAAACTACGCTCCTGAAACAAATATATTCGTGTTACATAATTTCAATGTTAACAAGGAAGAAATTTATAGATATTTTTATTTCCTTAAATATTGATATATAATATAATATTAAAAAAAGGGGAGTATATTATTTTATTTCGAATAATATGGTGACTGGAGCTCGCGTTCTGGCGGGAAATGAACATGTCCGACATGTGTGGAAAGACTGACAGCCGGAAAACCCACGAAAATGAAGTGTGTTCCGACATATTTGTAATGGACATTCGACGTCAGAGTGTAGCACAATTTTAACAATAATTTAATTTTAATTTTAATTTTTGAGTTTTTCAAGTAGGACATGTTTTTATCACTGTTTAAAAGTGATGTAGCGAGTAGAAGCTGTTTTTAATTTTTGATATATATTAGACAATAACAATAATAGGATTATCTCAACAATAAAAATATTGCAACAAAAAGATTACATGCTCTTGATCCAGTATTAAATAAAAATAACGAATGTCGTTATTTATTTAGTAATAAAGATTCCTGTTCAAGTTGACAAAATAGGTGTAGTTTATGATAACCACTCAGAGGGGCCTAGTCTAGTCGTAGATAAGTCAAACTAGTCATTTATTTGTTTATCAATAGCCAAACATTTAACTTTAATAATCAGACAGGATAGATCTAATGATACTTACAATTATTACCCTTCATAGTTTAATATGACTTCCTGTTGTACTCTAAGTAAACCGGAAGAACAATGAAATTTCTGCTAGTCGTCTTATTAATTATGACGACCCTATGAATAAGTTGGATATATTTAATTTAAAAAGTCTATTATTATAATGCTCTGCCTACTCCTGCGGGTATTACAAGGACAAAGCATTTTTTTGACTTGAATTTATAGAGAAATGCGTTCGCTGCATTGTATAAAGTTACCTACACATATGCGCGTACGTCTGATCTAATCAGTTAAGTATGCAGGGCTCCATTACGTTTAATTTTAGTTGTACTTTAATGGGGCAGATTCAGTTACAAGCTCGCTAGTATAATGAGACACACTTGTTCGACCTTAAACGAGATAAGTCAAGCTATTTAATATTTATTTAGCTATTTGGATGCAAAGAGCTGAAGATCGAGCTCAGTGGCGTGCCATTGGAGAGGCTCATGCCCAGCAGTGGACCGGAATAGGCTGATGATGATGTTGATTTATTATCACCAACTCTTTTATCGTACTATTGTTGGATACTGGTCACCTTTCAGATAGAGAAGGGGAAGGTCATAGTTGCCCTGCTGGCTTATATTGCGGCTGTTGAGGATGTCTGTAAGCGCTAGCTATTCGTTTTTGACTGCTGTCTACTCGTTTGATGTTCTCTTCAGCTTAAATCTACTGTATAAATAACGTCAAAGTGGTGCAATTATAACACAGAAGGAAGATCGTAAACTCGTTTATTTTTGCATTAAATATGTTCTTTTTATTTAATTTTTTTTATTTAAAAATTTTGTACACAGTGTAAAAATATATATAAAAATAATCACTAATGAAATTCCATTGGTTATCAATATACCATTTAATTTTCAGTGCTATTTTGACAATTGTCAATACTAGTCTTGAAATTACATGAAAATCGCATATTGCATAACATCAAAAATCAGTTCGTCGTCATATATCAATCATTTTAGTGATCGCAATAAATAAAAATACCACTGTTACTCATCATATGAGTATGGTATGATTCCTTCCAGCCCAATTAATTATTCCAAGTCTCAATTTACGTAATCTTGTCTTGCTATATCATGTTTCAGTATAACCTGTTTTCGCTTGACACTGTTCAACTGAAGATTGATTTAATCCATTCAATTGTTCTGAAGGCCTGTACTATTCACAGTTTGTCCAAGTTTAAGCACTTCAAAATGAAAGAATTCCTGAACTACTAACATGAAAAGAGTTTTTATGAAATGTAAATCCGTTTCAGCAGTACTCCGTGGCGATTCATTCGAACAGAGCTAGTGTCTTTTGAATTATTATGGACGACCCATTTTTCATTTTCAACGATAAAGAGATTTAGAAATGCTTTTGTATTGTACAGAACATTTTTGTAGCTCAGCACATTTTTATAGAAAGTAAAACAGAGAAAAGATACTAAAAAGGCTTCACCACCATCATCGTCAGCCCTGTATCGTTCCATTTTTGAAAATAGGTATACTTTAGGACGAAAAGCATCAAGGCCACAATAAGCCACGTTGGACAATATGTGCCGTTTGGACAGTTAATATACCTTACCTTCTCAGTATGTTTTGAGTAACATGAATAAAGAAAATAATATTAATAACATAAGATAAAATGCCTGTTGAAACTCTCTGATAGGACAGGTCGGTCAGGTTTCTATGCTAGGCGAGGTGAATGCCTTTATCAGTGTTGTGTTAATTCCTATATTTCTACGCGTAACACCGGTTTTTCGCGTTTGTTGAATATGCTAAAGTCATTTTGATAAGGAAGCCACATTGCCGTATTGCGAAGTAATTTGCGATAAGTCCAACTAAATATACGAAAGACAGAAACGAATATAGCTTTGTTAGTTGCTAATTTATTATTAGTTTTCATAAATAAACTTCTCACATAAAAAATAAAAAATATATATATATACATACATAAACATTAATGAGATTGAAAGTAGGGACAATTTTTTTTTAGAAATGCGTGGTCCATCTTCGGATGAATCTGCGATTAGATCATCCAGAATCGCAGTCAAACGCTAGCCTATCATGTGATAAAAAAGGCGAGTATAATGCAGCAAGTGTACGAAGTACCACGTTAAAAATGTATCGAAGCCACCATAAAGCTAAGAAAACAAAGAGAAGAACGTACATATGTATCATAACATATGTCAATATGCCAATTGCAACTATCACTGAGAACATGCAATCGTGTCTCGCAAGAACATTATAAACAATAGACACACACATATGCTTCTTTCAAACATCGTGAAGTGATCGTTCTGGTGCAAGTGTACATGTATATTTAGGTACATATGGAAATACATACTCGTATGTACATGACAAATCTTTTTTGTTGGACGATATTAAATTGCACCCGGATTTTACTATTCTGTTTCCCGTAGAGTATAATAAAAGAAAACAAATATTTCTTGACAATTTAATATAGACAAAGTGTGTTCGATACTCGTAATTGGCATGTTAACAAACAAAACGGTATCTAAGAGAATATTGGATACGGAAATAATACCGGATGCGTAAAGTACCGGATAGAAAGGTATAAAAAGTCACCAGGTATTATAAATGTTTCATAACTACTTATATCTTATAAAACTTTTACTCTACTTTTATTTATCAAAACGACTTATATCAGTCCTTTAGAGAAGTTTCCTCAACAAATTGAAAAGGGAATTTGGATGAGTAAAACAAAGGTAAACATGTTAAGCCGAAACTTTCTCCATTAGGAACCCAGTGAGGCGGTTTTACTGTTACATGTATTTCTCCCGAAAACCACCAAAACTTGGGAATTTCGGGTTACGACCCGAGAAATATAATATTCAATGTCGTTGTTCTTTATTATCTCTGACGTCAACAGATGAAAGTGTAACATGAATATCTTTGTTGATAAACAATCTATTAAGTATATTTACTCTAAGTTATTATTATGTCAACACGCCCGGTACTTTACACAGTAGGCAGAGATTACCAAGTGCCAAATTTCTTTCCTTCTAGACCTGACGAACTTCTTTGGAATCATCACTCTCTTCAAACGCGTAAATACGTCGATTTCGGATATTTTCGAACCAATTAAGTTATATTACCAGTTACCAAGGATGGTTGGGCCGACTACTGGAGGATTATTTTATATATTTTAGGTCCAGAAAGCTATGTCGATTACCTATAACAATTACCACGCTCCTCTCGACAATCATTTACAATTTTCAGATATGTTTAATGGCACACAATTACAGCACAGTGTCCTTACCGTTTGATTAGTCGCGGTACAGGGAGATCTCTTCCATTGGCACCTTTCTCTCCGTTTATCGATAACAACGCCTTGCGGTTTCCATCTTTATCTGAACCGCCATTATTATTGTCTCGATTTTGCGGTTAGTATTGTTTGTTTGTAAATACTTCATAAAACACGTCTAAGACGAACGGTTAAAATACCACAGGGAGAAGTAAACGTGAAATATCACTTGTGCTTTTTATGATTCCATAACAAATATTAAATCTCTCTTAGACAGATGAGCTTTAGGCCGAATAATTTCTAATAAATCGTCAAGTTTACTCGCTATGTAATTTATTCTACAACAAGTTCGATGATATGTTATTTAGAGGAAATAAATGATAATAACACACGTGAGCAGTTGTAACAGTTATTGCAGCTGTAACAGTTGTAGCAGTTGTAACAGTTGATTAGATTTAAGTGTTAATTTATTGATACCTTTATAATCGCAACTTTATTTACATTGTGATTGGAGGAAATGTATTTACTATTGTATGTATATAAAATTTTCTTAGCAGTTTTACACTTATTTCCAAATGTTAGCATTTTAAATTTTGGTTGATATTGGAACCGATCGGAAAATTTCTTGTTTTGTTCGGGAGGGTACACTTACCGTTTGGTCCAAATTAAATTTGAAGAAAAAATACCACTCCAGTAAGAGTAAAAAAATTGAGGATGAAATTTTCTATGTATTGGAATTTTATTTATAACTTAGTATTGTATTTGTGGGAAAATGTA
>DWMG01000870.1:0-17176 GCA_018244855.1 Elbella merops
GGCGCTCATTGGGAGAGGCCTATGTCCAGCAGTGGACTGAGATAGGCTGATGATGATGATGACATGTTTAATGATTTATAGTTTTTTGAATTGGTTTTTGGGGCTAGTTTTAAAAATGTTCATTTTTCGAACTGTTCTGATATGTATACACGTATCATACGTGTGTATACGTCCAAGGTATTGTTTCGTACACAAGCGAATGGCAAGCCAATAAATAGGTGATTGCGTACCTAACTTCTTGTACGAATCTTTCTTAATGTTTCAGCAATATAGCCATCGGCCCACTTGCGTTAATAAATTATAACATAGGAAAAAAGGCTTATACGATAAGTACAAAGAATCGAAATGTAGGATATACATATAATAAAGGTTATGAAAACCTCGGTAATTTAAAAATTATATTTTTACCGAGGAAATGGACTTCATAGTAGTAAAATCTGACTCTTACGACCAGAGACTATAGTCTGTTTATAAGAATGAGGTTTTACTATTGCGTTCATTCAAGTTTTGAGAGCATATTGTTCTACGTATGCAACATGCGAATCATACATTTGGAAAATACGAATAACTATAAAACACTCTCTGTACAGATACAGAGAACAAAAAGGTTGTGATAACAGTTTATGACCACGTTTTTGAGTTGTTGGCCTTTTGAACCGTGTAAAATTAAGGTTTGCATCGAAAACCTTACAACGCAGCTAAGGGCAGAGTGCATGCCCTTTCGGTCACACTATAGAGCAATAATAATTAAGTACTACAAGCTTGTTTTCCGAAAGTATAGTAATTTTGCTTGGATTTCAGCGTCCTTCTCAACAGGTCTGAGATTCGAATCTGATAATTCCTTCTGAACAAAATGTCATTGGTTATAATGTAAAGAAAAAAACCTTTATAAGGAAAGCTGCACACGTTACATTTTTCCACATTGTTGTTTAAGGTTTTTAAAATCGGCCAAACGGTACTTCACCGGACAGTGCCTTTAAATTTTGCGAATTGCTTTGTCAGATGATGGAACAACAGGAATATATTTCTGATTTTATGTATGGAAATGGACAGAAAAAATGTTTCTTTAGGATCGTAAACATGTATGATTCTAAATAATGCCTAAGAACTGTGACACCCTAAAGAAACTATAAGAATATACACTAAAATAAAAAACAAAATAATTTTTCGTATTACAGCAGTATCGTAGCACAGCGTTAGTTATTGAGAAATACACGACTCTATTGCGTTCAGGCTGGCAGTACAACGAGCAGCTAGTTTGAAAATATTTTTATTACTCTCTATACACCCGCTGTGTCAATTAAAATAAAAATGAACTTAATTCAATCGAGTTAATCAATATTAATCAAGTTCATATTAGAATGTAATTTATCGGCATCTTATAATAATCGACTGCTTTCAATTGATCTCGCGATATTACGCCACGAGTCCTACATGACTATGAGTTGTAGAGACACTATTGTGGGAGGCTAATGCAGCACAAAATGACCAACACAAATGTACCGACTGTAATTGTGTGTAGAGACGCGTAAGGTTAAGTTAAAACCGAGGCGATATATTGACAAGCGGAGTAAGGTCTTAAGGTCTTAGCGGACAGCGAAAGTCAGTCATTACTTTCGGTTTCCTTAGGTGCGATTGCTTTCCAAGTTACGTTATTGCATCGGTTGCGTTAAATTAAGGTGATCATTGTTGGGCACGGGTTTTTTGTGTAATTTTCATAGACCAGATGCTAATCCCATTAGGTTGCTTCGAACCGGATAGGTGTAGCTAACGGTTAGTTAGCTAATTCTATTGATATTTATCAAATTGCTTTGTCGACCTCTGGTTGGACAGCCGTTAATTAACGAGAACAACAGGGACTGATAATTCGATGTGTCCTCCGACTTGCACAAATATGCTTTAAAAGTTGGAAATGGCAATCACTAATTGGCGGTTACGTACTGGTAAATCTTAAAAGTGGAGAGGGCTGGGAGATCGCGGATTTGAAGACTACTGTAATTTTGGCAAGACAATACCTACCAATGGTTAATAGATATTGACTTTCCTTAATTACATCAAATGTTATAGATATTAGTATTCAACCCTTCTTATAAAATGCTTTTTCATGACTGTTCATGAGAATTTTTACAGTATCCGCTTATTTTCCGGCGTGTCCTTATTTCTATTTCGTTATAGAGCTAACAACTGGATAAGTGGAGTCCTACTGTAAAGGTCATATTGCTACGACCGCTGCAGGCCGCGTCCAGTTTACAGAGACCTATTCGCAATGGCTCGTAACGAAATGTATTAAAGGGAGTATTTGTATTTTTTCGCAAAGTAAAACATATTTGTGATATAGGAGAAATATTTATGTGCATATTTTTACATATGTATATACGTATTTATGTACAAGCATTATACTTGTAGCAGTTATGTGTATTATAGTGTAGAAATGATGCGTATAAATAAATAGAGAAATGGAATAAGTTACCGTCTTTCAGTGCAAAATCCATAAAAATTTTGTATTTGAAATACTTTATCTCTATTGTTGTTAACAAAAACTTCGAACGAGAATTAAGAAGTCGAATCTTTTTTGAGGGTGCATGGCAGAACATAGGCAGATTTCTATTAATTATAGATTACATTCGCTATGAAGGATAGGACCTCCTCACTTTGTCGTTTAAGTCTTCACGTTATTCACGTATATAACAATTTACTTTCGGTGCTAAGGTGACATATCTAGGTAGCCCCGCATACAGTTTTATAATGACTTTGTATTGCACAACTAATATTCTAATTATTACATAGAGTAATAAACATTTATACTTCTGGAACTAAGCATATTCTTCGTCGATTTCCAAGAGCCAAGAGTACTGATTTCTGCTATACATCACAACACGAATGTTCATACTTCATTACTGTAAGTAGAGAAAAAATCACTATAATCCCAACAATTCCAAGCTATCATGCATTAAAACTCCGAGTGAGTACCCTTACATCTCATAGCCAGCTTTACATACATATATGCATAGAGACGTAACGGCAAATACACAAGTGGGAATCCAGGCATTATTTAATGAGATGGTGAACGAAAAGCTACTTTAGGTATACGAGGTAATTTAACAAATAAGGAGGGGAGGCTACTAATATATGATGTACAGTGACTCGCAGTATATAACAACAATCAAATAGTAGAGAGGAGAAAAGACGGGATACCCTCGGAGCGGACTCGCAGGTTAAACTGCAGGCGGTTTGAAGATTACTCTACCACGCTGCTGCAATGCTAACGGAGTTTACATAGTATTACATTTATTCATACACAATTCATATTTCATCGTACATCGAAATATTTTCGTGAGGTACACGACAACATCGACGGGCCACGAGGAGGAGGCACGACTTTAAATGTTAGCCAATGTCGTGTGAAAATACTCCAACATCGCGTGACAGAAACACGAACAAGGCATAATTATATATACATACTGGCTTTTACCTCAGACGTTGGGCGTTCATTATAAGAAACAAAAATGTTTCTATGTATTTACGTATTTTATCTGCCGTCTGGTTACAATGCCATAGGCTCAGTCTATTTTGAGACCAAGTGGGCATTTGTCATAAGATATTTATTTATTGTGTTGTAAAAAACCGAACATTGAAATATTTGTGCGATTAAACCGCATAAATTTTAGCAAGTCTTTTTTGTAAAACAAATACAGAGCTTTTTTTATAGTTATGTGTTGTTTTGAAATTATTATTGATCGTGTTTATAGGCAACTAAAAATGTCTATATATCGGACCTGAACTGCCCCTCAAGCTTACAAGATATAACAATATCGAAATCGGTCGATTTAGATTTGAAGGTATCTTTAATAATAGTTAAAACACAAAAGACTGGCTGTAAAATATTTATAGAAGCTGTACCATTTTTTCCATATAATAATGTCCTGAAAATGTAAAGTTCGTCTAAAAATGAAATAATTATAGATAAATAGACATTTTATCGAATCCGCGTTATGATAATATTACTTAGAATTAGGGGTCAAGCTAATCTGGTCGTGCGACTGACTTCGAACAACTACTGACCTAATGTTTCTAATGGTCGCTGATCATATTTATCAAATTATCGACTCTACTGCGCCAGTATTAAAGTTTGAAATAGATCGTATCTTATATATATAAGGAGTCAAGTTGCGATATACGTATTAAAGGAACGCATTTACCCTAGTGTTTGTTATTATAGAGGCGGTTCGAGATTTATTTTTTAATTTGTAACACTTAAGAATGGAAAAATGAACTGTTTACTGTCGCTATTAAAGTTCAATTTATCTTATGACAGCTGAAGTTATAAGTGGATGATACTGGAGCTCGGCGCCAAAGTAAACAGAACTTTATGACTCTAGTGTTAGGTATAGTTTGATTTGTTATTTTGTGACATATATAAGGCAGTTGTGTAAAATAAGAATTTCCTAGATACGACTTAGGTTATAGTGCATTCGGAAACGGTGGCCTACTCCCAGCCGTGGCGGATATGGGAACGACGACCAGAATTACGTCATCTTCGAGATGGCCACATGACTTGCGAGGTGGAGGATGTGACTCTCTTAATACTGTGCTAGAGAAATTTATACGGTCACCTGAACCCAAAATCTTTCTTAAACTTCAACTCAAATTTGATGTTATTCATAACTTGATCCATAGACCAGGCATAATTATGTTTGTTCGAGGCATTCAAGGGCAGGCGACAAATTTTCATAAATTTTATTTTAGAACTAATAGAACCAACACTGAGTATTCAGTACAAATTTTTGGGAAGGTTTACGAATAATTTTTGAAAACGTTCCCTTATGTTATTAATTTCGCACTGTACGAAATATGAAATGAGGTCAAATGATAATTAGATTATTATGTTGTTCTGAATGTAAAATGAAACTGACAACATAATGGGGAGACGTTTTTTAAACATGTAACTGTTTAATCTGTCGTAAGTCGCGGGAACATCGCGCGTGTTGGAGATCATTTAATTCCATGTTAATGTATTCTTCGAAGCGAATTATACTTTCATGAGTGTGTTCGAGCAGCCGTAATCGTCCCACAGTCGAGCTTTAATTATTCATTCATCAACACATAAGTTTTTAATCAATTCGGGAGAGATCTTTACTGAAAACGATAAATACGGCTGAATAGCCGGGAAAGTTGGCGTTTTAAACTAAATAAAATAAAAAGTTGTAATCATTCGACAATGTCCAATACGTCCAGTTTGAATTTCGAACGCGTATCTGTCAAAATTTGCCGCGCTTCCTGCACCCTACCCGCCCTTGAGAGCGGCCAGTTACTTTTTTCAAGCGCGTTCCGTTTCACACCACGCTGTGTGCGAGTATAAAAACCCGCGGCGACGAAATGAGAGCACTCAGTAGCTATCGAGCAGTCTACAACAGAAGTGCACGATGAGATTTCTGGTTAGTTAAAAGAGCCTCTGTGTCGATTGGGAAACCGATACGAGCTATAGCATTGAGTGTGTTACGTGAACAACAATGTGTCAGTGCGAGTGACGTGACTATGAACCGGATTACGATTCTAATGTGGATTTTATTTTCGCAGATTGTCGCCGCCGCTTTCCTCGCCTGCGCCGCAGCCGCGCCCTCCGGCGCCCTGCTGGCCGCACCCTACGGTGGATTCGTGGGTCACGCTGCTCCCTACGCAGTAGCCCATGGCGCTCCTTTAGCCGTAGCCCACGCCGCCCCTCTTGCCGTCGCTCACGCCGCTCCTCTCGCAGTCGCCCACGCCGTCGCCCCCGCCGCTCCCACCATCTCCCCTGGTGACATCCATGGTGCCGCCATCGACGCTCACGTCGAAGCCTCCGACCATGCCCGCGCTGCTGTCGACGCCGCCCGTGAATACCATGATCAGGCCTCCGAGCTGCAGGGACAGGCCATCAACGCTGCCGAAGATCACTCCTGGCAAGCGGTAGATGCCGTGAAGACCGCTGAGGCTCAGCTGGACGGTGCCGCCGCTGGTGCCGCTCCCATCATTGCTAAGCAACTGGCCGGCCACGTAGCCCCAGTCGCCGCCTACGCTGCCGCCCCCGTGGTCGCCGCTCACGGTGCCTACGCCGCCGCCCCCGTGGTCGCCGCTCACGGTGCCTATGCCGCCGCCCCCGTGGTCGCCGCTCATGGCGCGTACGCCGCTGGCCACGTGCTCGCTGCGCCCGCCGCCTACGCCGCCGCCCCCGTGGTAGGCGCATACGGCGGTAGCCATTCCGTTGCCACCTCGTCCCTGTCCCAAACCCACCCCGCCCCCGTGGTGCACGCTCCCATCGCCTACGGCGCGCACGGTCTCGCCCACGGACTCGCGCACGGATGGTAAACTGTGATAGACCCATTTAGATACCAAAAAATCTAATACTCAAATGTTTGGAATGTTATTTAATTAAAAAAACCTCATTGTACAGGCAAATTTGAGGCGAGGATGTGTGAATAAATGAAATAGTAAATACTTAAACACAATTGTATTCATTTTTATAAATTCTCACCTCCCGATTAAGTCGTTAAAACGATCGAGTCGATTAAGACGACGAGATAACGATATTACTGCACTTTTAAGGACCCTATCCAGCCACATATATTATATATATATATATGAAAAAATAGAAAAGTCAAATTAATAACACTCCTTAAATTACCGCCGCGATTCGACCAGTTCTTTGTTCTCGTTTCAGAGCTAAATGTCACATTAAATGTTCGTATATGGTCATAAAGACGAGTACTTGCGCGGTAATGCCACGCTGACATTTTCGACCCTAAATTGCAAGACATCGAGAGCAATTTATAACTACTCACTTTGTTTTTTCAGAGCACTTAAGTTACATTGAACATATAAATTAATTTTAATCGGTGTAGATAAGCGGAAGTCGGGTGATCCGGAGCCTTGAAACGCGACCACCTTTGCTGGTCTATCGATACGTGTGTAGAAAAAAACTTAACGCGGAATTGGAATGGGCGTTAAAATAAACAAACAAAAAAACCCCATTAGCAATCCGAGCCCAATTGCGCAGTACTAGTAATAATAATTAACCAGGGAATTTTGTTACTAAAAGTTATTTTAGTAATGCGTTAGCATTCATAAACAGATCCTTGTAGAGCGACCTGGTATACTTTCACCGTTATGAAATGCAATCCAATAACGTCCTACTCGACTTGGCATTAAGACGCTAATGGGTTGCACGTGTCCCGAGCAAGCAGAGACCGGGAGTTTACTCTATAACAAACTTTCAACACGGATACGAATTGAACGAAAACTAGTTATCAAAATATCGGTTTCAAGGAGACGACGAGGTTCTGTGGGCAAATATTTCAATATCTAAAAGATAAACAGTGCTATTAGTAGCCAATTTAAATTATTATTATTTTTATGTCATCACGATACCCCCTTTACGAGATTGGCAGAGAGCATCAAATACTTCTAACAGACTCGACGTGCTTCTTTTACATCACTCTCTTCTTACACGCCGGTTTCGGAAACTTCTGACTATAATTTCAAGTAGCTAAAGTTGATCAATTTTTGCTATTTCCCGGCATCAAATTAACAAGCGTTTTGTGAAAAAACTTATATACCTTTTAGCACCCTTTAATTCTCAAACCACACAAATACACATAAGACCAATCCTACACCAAATTACCTCAATTCTTCTCCAGGTATTCCATATTAGTTCAGAGTACGGTTACCCTAACGATGAAGTAACAAAAAGAATAATAAAGGTGCACGTCTACAAAAGCTGTTTTTATTTTGACATATTTTTAAATGTCACACAATTTTCTTAATTACCTCCGTTACGACTCAGTGCGTATCAAAGTCGAAAAAGGAAATACCGAGTGTAAAATGAATTATACAAGTAATTTGAGATTTTAATGGCGACATTGTGTCGTAAATACTTCGGTGAGGAAATGAAAATAGATTTTTTTTTAAACATTTATCCGAGAGACAAAAGCTGTAAATGACACGAGTCGTTCCTGTGTAACTTTTTTATGGGAATTCAAAAAGAGCCTCGCACCGGTTACTGTTCTACTTCGTTCGCGCAAACCTTTGTTCTCCTACACAATTTATCATACCTAATTTAAATTTCTAACAGTTGATTAAATAACATTTATCATATTTTTCTATATTGCTCGAATCTTTACTATGCACTGGTGGTCCAGTAACGATAAAAATTAGACAGCAATTAATAAAATTTTAAATATAAACGTTATTGAGTTCCTTAAATGTATACAGATATACACAACAGGAACACAAACATTAGGACACGTCTCTCCTCTCAGAGAGAGAAAGGTCGAGGCTATAGTGTACTTAGTTGGCAAACAGCTCGTTGGCAAACAACAACGTGTTTGCATAGCTAAGACTGAACGCATTGCGAATAAATACTAAAGTAACTAGTTTACATCTCGGGCCGTCTCCACACATGTCCGCCTAATTCCAAAGAGGGCCTTAAAAGAAGCCGCGTTATGGTAGTCAGGCGGCTGCTAAACTACGGTATTATATATACATCTTAACTTAGAGTTACATTATATATTATACATTAATAAATTTTATTTTTATTTGTTCCACCCAGGCACAGAACAAATAATGAGGCTGACCATAAATTTATTCCGAATATATTCCATATATTTATTGAACCCATAACCCCAACGTCGACAGGAAAGTTCACTAATCACACTAGCAACGGATCAGTTTAAATCAGGTCAAATGGATCAGTTCGTCAGATCTTAGAACACAGCAAGCGGTTAATAGTACACATTTCGAAAATGGAACTTTATGAAACAGTTATTGTGCTACTAATTTCACTAATCAAACGGTTTTTCTCACTGGAAAAGTAAAACTCACTGAAAACAGACAACTTTAAAGGTATCGGTTTCGATACTTTTAGGTTTCGTATGTATCTTTCGCGTTATAAATGTTTATAAACGAGGGCAGTCGAATTATTAGGAGGCCCGTCTACCTGTTTGTGTGTCAACCGATGCAAAAAAGGCTTTCGTTAGCGATCACAGAGATTCGGTGTCCGAGTGCAACCTGCTCATGTCTATTATATGGACTGCGACAGAAAACATTAAACACATTATACAGATACATTAATAATAACATTTAATAAAGTTGTGCACCAAAGTGGGCATTACACAGAATCAGTAAAGTTAGCTATAGACTAATATTAGACGACATTAAGGCACTCAGTAAGTTAATTGCTATTTAAATGATATAGGTAGTATGCTTGCAGTGTGCATTGAAGTCTCAGAAACCAACTACCACGTATGCATAGAGTCGAAATGTACAAGCGCGTCAGGTCTGTAAGAATTGAGATATTTGGCACTCGGTGTTCTCTACCTACCCCGGAAGGGACCTGGATTGAATGACAACAATTCTCGTAACACAATCATAATTTTATCTTAACTAGAGTACGACAGACACCCGAGATGAACTTTTCTATAGGTCGAAGGTAGACGACCGCGGATCAGAGTTCAAGATCAAAGCGAGCCGGCACGTTAACCGTCTCCGCAGCGCTTTAGTTGTTAACATTCGATCTCGTTTCAACAAGACATACATACGTATAAGCGATCTTTTATGTATTTGTCAGTTCGTTTTCTTGCCCTCTTTTTTCTTTTCTTCATATATTTCATTATATTTAAGAACTTCATTGTACAAATTCGTCGCACTTTTAATAAAAACGAAATAAATCAGTATTGAATAAATATATAAAATAAATACGAAATAAAATCTGTCTCTGTGGCTGTTACATTTTCAGGGTTAAATTGTTGTACCGATTTCGATGAAAAACATATTAAGTACGTATAGTTCAAAATAAACAAAGCATATACGTTACTTGTTAGAAATCACCAGCTGAAACATTTAAGAGCGAAAAGAAATATATGCTTATTAAGTTTCCGCATTAAAAAGCTAGATATAAATGAATAATAAAATAAATATTCATCCTAAGATCAATACCACACAACAGTGCCTACCTTAAGGCATATACATATAAAGAAAGTAATATCGAGCCCGACGGCAACAGAGATCTATTGATAGAGTTTATTGCCCTTTCATTTGCCGCCAACAAAAACTACATCTACTTGGGACAGCTTTGTTTATAGACTTGCACTTTATGTTACATAAGGTACCCTTTTTTAAAATAGATCCCAGATCAAGCTAAACATACGATTCACAAGAAGTCGAGAGAATAACATCATGATTTACATCGATCGAGAAGATTTAGCGAAAATTATCTAATCCCTGATTTATATATGAGAGTTGCAGCGGTTTGTATACACGTGGTAACGGGTAAACGGGGATTGAAAAATTATCGCCCTCTGTGACGAATTCTAGAAGACTCATCTTGATCAAATAGGTCAAATACTTGCTGATGGGGGACTCGAGAAAGTCTCCGAGATCGGCGTGCGTGTGTAGTGATGGATGTACACAGAGCACGTCAGGTAAAGCTAGATATATGAGACTCAGTGCTCTTTGTCTACCTCGTGAGGAACCTGACGGACTATAATAGTTACGGAAATCGATGTTTCGTAGAGGGAAACAAACACTACATTTACTATAAACAAATATACTAACTAGATTTACCTTGTAGAGCAAGCCGGTGTGTAACGATTCGCGAACGAGGTATACACTGGAACTGAACAATGCAAAGGACGCAAAAGTCTGCAGGCGGAACACACGTTCAGAATCTTTCACATCTTCAGCGGACTAAACCTTGGCAGATGCGTAGCGCATACTTTTAAGCTCGTCACTGAACACCCATAGCTTTAGATACCTGTTCAATAGTAGAAGATAAAGATAGTAGCGAACTAAAATATTTTTTTCATTTGTCACTCTGTGCTTGTACATTTTTCCTACCCTATATAACCTCACGGAGCTTTTTCCTCACTCTGTGAAAATTCATAATTTTTTCATTGCCCTCTTATTCTTTTTCAGATATATTACTACTTCAAATTTATTTCATACTATATGTAAATAAATGCATAGAGTTTTCTTTCATTATTCATTAAACTAAGCATTGACAGTATGAAAATACCACTTGGAATATTCATAGATTTAAAAAAGCATTCGACACAATAAGTCACAAAATACTTTTATCAAAGTCACAACGGAACAGCTCTCGAAATTCTCAAGTCATATTTATCAACTGGACATCAAGTCCTAAAAATCAATGGACATCAGAGTTCTCCCCGCCTAATCACCTACGGAGTACCCGCAAGGCTCTATATTAGGGCCGCTGCTGTTTCTAATTTATGTTAACAGCGTGCAGGGCATTCGTCTCAAAGGAGACGTTACACTGTACGCTGATGACACTAATTTGTTTTACTCAGGTTGCTCGATAAATTCCATCATGATTGGAGCGCAACATTATTTGGACCTCATTAACACTTGGTTGTTGTCACACTTACTTACTATTAGTACATCTAAAACAAAGTATATTATATTTACAGCTAAGAACACAACAATTGGAGACTATAATCCTTTAACCATCAACGGGGAAAAGATACAACAAGTTGATAAAGAGAAATACCTAGGTCTTATTTTAGATGAACAGCTAACTAACATGGAAGCCTCACACCCAAAATATTCGAACTAAGCTAATATGTTTGACGGTTCGCTCCGTGGCCCGCTACGCATTTTCCGTTTAGTTTACCAAGCGTTTATTCACAACTAGACAACATTTATTTAAACTACCCGCTTATAATCTATTGTTTAGTACGTTGAGTTTTTGTTTATTGCCTTACAAACTGTTAAACATTACCTTTGTCTGTAGATGTACTTTACAACCATGGTTAGTCATCACTATGCCAATCGGTACAAATATATTTTATTTATAAGGTTTAATTTCTCTGTAAGTGAATTTGTTGTAAATTCTTCAGAGAAATAAAGTCTTAAACCGTAAACCGTATTCTACTCCTACGTGTATAAAATATTAGATAGTTTTTTTTCTCTTTTGTGCCTTCATAGATATTTTTTTCTTTGCTCTATGTAAATTCATAGTTTTTCCTTACTCTATATAAGTTCAGAGATTTTTCCATACCCCATGCAAATCGAAAGACATTTTACATAATTGTACGTAAAGTCACAGATTTTGTTCTTGCACTAGATAAATTCATGGAGATCTTTTTACTACAGCAAAACTCATCATCAATTAACGGGTCACTATAACTCAAGCCCTGTCTACTTTACAATTATATTACTGGTCAGAGTAGGTCTAAAACATTATTTTTATTATTACATGCCGAGTGACTATGGCAATGGGCTGGGCATATCTGCCGGAGAACCGGCAATCTGTGGAGTAGGCGAGTTCTGGAGTGGAGGCCGCGGCTCGGCAAACGTAGTATAGCACGCCCTCCGGCACGGTGGGATGACGATCTGCGAAAGACTGCAGGCAGGCTGGATGCGACAAGCCGAGGACAGGGCGCGATGGCGCTCATTGTGTCCAGCAGTGGACTGAGATAGGCTGATGACGATAAATTTATTATTATGACATTTTTATTATTGTAATTTATTATTTTTAACATTTTATTATTTGACATCAGTTAATTAATTATTTTTACTAAATTGACATTCGTACCCTTGACATTGACTATGCTATCGAATTGGGACATCTGTTATGATAGATGTAGTCTCAATTGTAATTGTAATAATAAATAAATACATGATGTAAAATATACGCGTTTTCATGATAGAATGGTCTCTACGCGTTTGTCGCTCACCAGCTCACATTGAGACATGCGCGTAAGACGTCCAGGTAACATTATCAAAAATATAGCAATTGTACAAATAAAAACCGGTATCGGACAGGCAACTTGACATTTACCGACACACGCACGCACAGACACAACAGGCTCATAATTTTCAGCGACGTGAAACAAGTACGGCATTTTTAAGATTATTACAATCGTAAAATTATACGCACTTGCGGTCTGTTTGTCCTCATGGCGATATTAATTTATATCGATCGACCGCAACAACAAAAAATAAGGAATTCGTGTACCTAGGTAGGCAGACTGTGGCCTTGATCTTTCTCGCTCTGAGAGTAACCCCGTGTCCAGCAGTAGTGCGATAAAAGAGTCGTGAATGATGTGGTGCATCGAGGTATTATAAAAAGGTATTAGTGTTGGCGGTATTACCAATTTTTTTCAAAAACAAATTCAGATCAGTACTTAGCCTTAATAATCAGACACATTTGGTTGGGTTTTTTGTTTTACAACGATCAAGACCGGGAAACACCCAACTACAATTACTGAGAACACGGAAATTGAATTTTTATGTGGCTTAATTATGACTTAATAAGTAATAATAATATTCATATGAATAATAATTGTGCTAATATAAACACAAATCAAAAAACACATATAAAAATGTAATTATTTGTTTTTAATCATATTATTCTATTTTCACTAACGACCAAACATAAAACACATTAAGCAGACAAAACCACGACACTGATACCTAATATTTAAATTTCATCGCAGGTATAAAAGTAGGTAGAGTTGCTGATAGGATAATATAAACTGGATCATAGTAACGTAGGACTAAGAAAGTCTAGAAGTGACTACTCGTGCATAAAAATTATATTTCAAAATCATAGCACTTTATTCACGTATAAATTAAAATATAATAAAATTAATTTACAGATAAAAATATAAGTGTTAATCTCCATTAGTGGGCAGGCATTTAATTCAAATTTTTAGACGAATCCATTTTGAAGTAGGTACTATCTATTACAAATTGATCGAACAGATGTGTCGGTTTATTGTAGTATGATGAAAATTTTAAATAAAGGATAAAATTTATCGATGCCTAAACTGTGTACATACCTATGTATAATGATTGCGAGTGTGTATGTGTATGCGAATAACTTCAGTATGATTATACTGAACTTATTCGGAATGCCTATGCTTTGACATAGCTGTCATCGCATCTTGGCATTTATTAACTAAAGTAGTTGGCATATTGAGTCTGATGTTAAATTTTCGTGAAGTGAAGCGTGTGTTTATGAGCGATAAGATTTTAGGGTATTGGCACAAACCTTATACTTTACGAAACATTACGAAAATGTATTTGTAGGAAAGGTCTCTGGTTCTAGATACCCAATACAATGGCAACATATGGTATGGTACCAGTTGACGAATTAACGTTTCATTTAATACATCGATTAGATTTTGGATCGATTTTTAGACATTCAAATGACATTTCCAGAACTTAGATTAGAATAGACCACAACCAACCCCGCAGGGTACATAGGGTTTTATGAGCAAAGACAAAATAATGACGCAATTTGTTTAAATCACACTCATCGGTAGTTTTTATGAATCGCGATATTTCATAGAGCTACCATTATAGTACTCTTGGCTTTTGTACTATTTGATTATTATATCTTCAAGCCAGGTCTCACACGTCCAGAGCTGCTTATCTCTATACGTACAGATTTGCCGCGCTTCTTCTACATACATGCATTACTTCATATTAACAACCAAAGGTTTTGTCCCTTTTAGACACGTTACACGTGGGTATTTTTGCAAGCAGAAATAGTTTTGGAAATATTACTGATGTAGTCCTAAAGCGGAATTAAGATATACGTGTAACTAACATTTAGTCTATTCACATATTATGTCTGTTAAAGATTGTTGAAGGTTTTCAAAGTTTAAACAATAAATGTTGCAAACGGTTGCTTTGAATTGTACTACTCTTGGTGTACTCATTGTACAACTTGAATTAATTATTGTAGGTATAGTTATCCTCATATAGCAAATAAATTAAGATATCTTTCCTCCTTGCTATTACACGTAAACTAAATATAAGCATGACATTTCTGTTTCATTTCAATCTGTAATGGCGCCCATCGGCTGTCAAAAAGCGCGCGCTTCCTGCATTCTTCCCGCCCTCTGCGCGTTGACGTTTTTTTTTTATTATTATCGTTGTAGTAAAACTGGATGTACAGCCAACGTGGATGCTATAGATAATATAAAAACGGAACGGATCGAGATGAGGACAATCAGTAGCCTTCGAGACATCTTACACGATGAGAGTTCTGGTCAGTTTTTACATAGTATTATCAGCATGTTAGTGACTTTGGTGTTTGACGTGATATTGTGATGAAGTGTAAATTAAAAGATGTAAAAATATATTTAAAATGGAAGAATAGCTAAAGCGTAACGATAAACGTAGGATAATATTATTGTTGACGAATTTTTTTTTGTTATTTTAATTTTCGTTGTATAATTTTTTTTTATATCAAAGAACTTGTTGCGAGTTTAAAAATCGTATGTTAAAATATTTTATCGCATATCACTAACCTTAAATACGAATTATCTTTGGTATAAACGAATTATAATCGCGAAGTAATAATAAAAAACACGGTAGTAATGATAATTTATGAAAATCGATACAATTAGGTTAACTAAATAGATGATAAATCTGTAAAACCGATAAAATCAAACCGAAACGGGGCAAAAACTCGCTTATCACGTCCTCGCTTTAAATTCGTCTATTTCGCGTAATAATAACCTTCATCAAACAATTTTGACAGCTTTATTATAATAACAGAGTTACTACATTTTAATTAATTATTCAAATTGACGTTGTTTCGTGGCCGACAAAGTGTAAGTGCCAATTAAAAAAAAATGATAAAGCCTTAATGGTAGCGGCTTGTGAAATATTCTAAACAATTAAGAGATGATTTATGTGTCTGGCTGTGTGCGCGTCGGTTGTACAGATTATACACAGATATTTTTTCGGGACACAAGTACCTACTAAACATTGAGTATTTGATTTTGAGTAAGATCTTCATATTTACTCCATACTAAATATACTAAATGAAGCCGTCACTTGTTATAGACGCTTGCGACTCGTAAGCGTTGAGACTTCGAGACAAAATTCTTTGTTTACTTTTAATGGGTAGAATGTTTTAGAATCTATACTCAACACTGTAAATAAAGAAATCATAATTAATTCTGTATGGACGCTAGCGTGATGATATAATTTAATTTTCAATATTCTATACAATTGATAATATTTCAGAATAAGAATAATAATAATGGCAAATATTTTACATGTCACCTAACATGGAATTCCGTCAATTATAATTCCAATTATATCGGAATGTAAAAGCGATACATTTACATATATACAGATTATAGAATATTGTACTTTAATCTGTAACGAGTATTACAATTACCTAAGACATAACACAAAGGGTGACCTCCGCTGCGTAACTTCTAACTGGACTGCATTACAATTGTTAATGTGATACCGGCTGATATGATACCGCTCTGCTCTACATTCTCAAGGCGTTAAATTCATTTACAATTCTTTGTTTGTTCTATAATTTAACATTTAGCCCATCAGTCTAGTGGTTAGTGAACGTGATTGCTTGTGGTGCCCCGTCGTAGGTTCGATTCCCATCTGGTATTAATATTTTTTATATAAGTATTTTTTCTGGGTATAAAAATATCTGTATAAGTGTATATGTTGTTAATCAGCTGCCTGGTAATCATAAAACAGGCTATCTTCAGGTTTACTTCGGAATTAGATGACCGTCTGGAGATGGCCCTACTTTATTATTAATTTACACGTCATGTGAATACACTTTAATATTAAATTAATACTGATATGGGGCCCGTTTACTTGACATTTGGTAAGGTCAACAATATAGGCTGTTATTAGCTCTACAATTATTACCGTCGACAAAAAAGCGGACACGGATATCGCATATAGCCTTGGGAAGGCGTTAACATCACCATGCTGAATAAACGCTGATTTAAGGGTTTTTAATTTTCAGCTTTAGTCGAATTATTTCTATTCGAATTAACTCAGTCGCAGTGAACTATTTTTAGACGAGGTTAGTTTCAATGAAATTAGACGATGCGTTCAGTTCTCTAAAAATATAACAATAAGGTATGGGTGAATAGGCTTTTTCTTGGTATGTATGCTATATATCAGACAGCATCCTCATAACTCAGGCGACAAGGTCGCGGCCAAACGCTAGTCTATCACTAAAAAAAGTTTCAAAATGTTATAATCATTTAACTCTACTGTTTCAATCCTACAGATTCTTTCCGTTCTTCTGGCTTGCGCCGCCGCAGCGCCCTATGGCCTGGCAAAGTATAGTACCTTATACGCGGCCATCCCTGCCGTGCCAGTAGCCGTACCCACCATA
>DWMG01000871.1:0-17166 GCA_018244855.1 Elbella merops
AGTCATTACTAGAAATTCTAAATTAGAAAAATCAATGTATTATATGTACGTACTTAGCGAAACTTGGGAGTGTACTTCACCGCTCTGCCTACCTGTCTGTATTTCAAACGTCATTGATTTGCTATTTACTACCACTTCTCGTTATAAGCTAGGTTCCAGAGAACTTATTTTTTGTTCTACATTTCAGTAATAGGAAATTTGATAAAACATACTGAATCTTAAATTTGATCGTACATTTCATGTTATATAAAAGAAATAATCTAAAAACTAAAATTCACAGAACTAGGTCCATTTATAGAGATAATTGGTGATACTGACTTTCTATGACGGAGAGTGATCTCTGCCCGTGCCAATGAATGGATAATAATAAATGAGCATGCAGCATGAATTGTTTGGATGAGTCATTGGAATGAAAGAATGAGATGGATAACAAATAGATTTGTACCGTCTATAAAGACGTTCGTGACGTTTGCTTATGTCACTTCCGATGCACACTTTAAGGGGGGCATACATCTAGAACTAAAGAGATATGCCTACAGACATGCATACACTTAATATATATTAGCGAAGAATTAGTAATGAGAAAGGTTTTTGAGAAGAACTTTACTAATAATAAACAAAAAATAACATACCTATACTAATTAAACACAATGACGCTGAAAGTCCTATTCCTATAATCTTATTATTCTTATATCTACACACCAGGAGCCTTACGGGGTTTACAGAGAGCATCTGTTACCTGATTTAACGGTTGCAGGTTGCATTTACATATATATTATCGTTACCTACCATTCGAGTCTAGTGGCCTGTTCGTTTGCGAATTCGTTGATATGTAACAAACGAAAAAGCGACGGTTATTTTTTATATTGTAATCCCCGAAGGGGAAGGTAGAGGAGTGTAGCACACTCCCACGTTTCACCAGTTACGTTTAAGTCCCACAATGGAATAGGTGGTGAGCCTATTGCCATACTCCGGGCACACATCCAGACTCCGAAATTCTAAAATATAAAAATCTAATAGCACCCGACCCGGGATTTAAACCCAGGACCTTCCGATCGGCAGTCGCGCTTGCAACCACTCGAACAACGAGGCAGTTTTCTATATTATGTAAATAATGTTTATTTATTCTATCAGAGTCTATTTCAATCAATACTTTGGCATTGATAACATCTCAATCAAGTACGCTGGTTCGCCGGAAATCGTGTTTATTTAATGGGAAACGCCTATATATAATGAAGTCATCTTCTCTCGTGGAGCACAGTTTCACACAATTGGAATGTTATACGTAAATATAATTTACGTAATCGTTAAAGCTAATCTAATATTAATCTAATATAAATTTCCTACGTGGCTCCGACACACCTATTTTCAGGTCTATAAGTATATTAAAAGTGCGTCTAAATATCCAGGTCCTTTTTGCCGTAGCCAGAGAGAATGAATGCTTACAGAACTGATGCGCTTCGTCTACATTCATGAATATTATTAGTAAGTAGAATTGATGGTACTGAGTAAGAGAGCAGCGACTCTAGTTACTTATGCGTTATGGTCACCATTTTGTAACTATTCATATGTATGTTTCCATTCTATTTCTATAAGCATATCCCTATATACATTGTATTAATTACTCTCGACGTCTTTCCGTAGCAACACGTGTATATGACAAGAAATTAACATTTTTTTTTTTTCAACTTGAATTGATAACTGATAAGACCGTTATCGTTACTAATCAGTAAACATAAAAGTCTAAAAAGTGCATATTTCTCATATAATAAACGAATAATAAATATCACGATTGTAAACATATCCTTAATTTAAATGTTCCTTATCTTCCTTAGAAGAGCTCACGATGTCCCGGACCCTCACCAGGTATACAAAACCCATCCATGGTCCATTCCATAAAAGTGAATTTCAAAGTATTTATAACCATTAAACACCTGTTTACACAACATAAACACGGTTTGGCCAGAAAATATGGCATGCTACGGGAAGGTCAGCGCATGTACTTGAAAGGTCTATTTACGAAGCTGACCTGGTTATCGGCAGTAAAAATTTCAGGGTAACTTTGACGACTGCAGGGGACGGTCGCTTTATATTTATAACGTCGTTTGAGTGTGACTTTTTTGCTAACCATACAATATGACGATTTGTCGTTTTCATTGCATGATGGCAGTTGTAAACGAGCTATAGGAAAGTAGCCTCGACAGGATTGTGGGAATAGGAGAAGTATTATCAAATGGTATAGTACATACTGCTTATAAAAGATTACTGATTATCAGTAGTATGAATTGTTAAAAGGACTGCAGGAGCAACGCTCTTAACATTTACCCGGCTAGTATACGCCGGTAAAAGTACGGGAAGTACTTATTGGTCAGTGTCTGTTCTTTTTAAAGTGCTTCTCGTACGCATTCCTGCTACTGACACAGGCGCCACTAGTATACACGAGGACTGATATCCACACTTTTTAGGCTGAAATACAAAAAAAAAAACCTAAAACGTAACATCACGCCTATAAACCCGAAGGGGTAAGCAGAGGAGTGTAGCACACTCTCAAGTATGTCCCATGGATTAGGTGGTGAGCCCATTGCTATAAATAGGGCATAGATCCAGACTCCGGGACACTACTAGAAATTCTAAATTAGAAAAATGCACTAGTACCCTTCCCGGGATTTGAACCCAGGACCTTCCGATCGTCAGTAGCGCCTGCAACCACTCGACCAACGGGCAGTCAGTGAAATACAAATTGTGTGATAATAGCTTCACGGCAGAAATCGGTGTGGCTATAGTAATATGATGATGCGTAGCTCTCTACTCGAGGCCACTTGCAAGTGCTTTTATCATTCAAGAGATGATGTGTATTCCTCTTATCTTAAAATAATTCAATTAAATAGTAAAGCTTATAATAATAATAATAATATAAGCGATTCCACAAAGTTTCAGTCAAACGACGCATTGGGTTCTATAGAATAAGCTCACGTTACACATATATTTGCTCGGGAGTTAAACTGCAACTCGCTTTTAAGTAGAATTGGCAAAGATACGATTATCTATAAAGTTATTGCATACCAATAAACCCACAGACATGTATATGAATAATTGAATAAAATTCTACACGTGTCAATTAGCATATAAGTATGTACATAGTTGAAATTTTATTATGTTTACGGCTTTCTACTTTCAGAAAAAATGGTAAAGAATATACTATAATGTATGTACGTTCCATAAGTTCATTAATATAGGTATGTACATATATTAGGGTATCTTGTAAATGCCTGGTAATTGTATATTGTAGGAACTGTATTTCGTTGCCTATGTTTCAGTAGTATAGTTTGACTAACAACCGAATACCACATGGCATCACTGTAACCTTTCAGAACTGAAGAACGCGTTGATACGTCAGACGTGAAAAAATGTTGCTGTGACGATTAAACTTTCAATATAGAATCGAGAATACTTTTTCTAATCGGAAATACATAATACGTGTGTAATACGTGAGATGTTATTAGAATGCACTTCGCACTGAAATAGCCACAATGCATTGTATTACATCACGCCCACGCACCCGCGCGCTGTAACATTGGCGTAAATACAGCCCCGGATATGCACGTAAATAGGGAACGTTGTCATAGTGTTGGAATTTGTACGTCAATTTCACAAGAGAATATAGGGCGAGAACGTGATTAATACGCTCCGTACGTTGTTATGGGATAAACATATAAATTTTTGTTAGATTTCTAATGTACTCAAATGTATTTAAGAAAACGAACATTTTATGTTGATTAAAAAATTGATATGGCCGATCACGTTGAACTGTTTTTGAGTCATTCAGGCAACGTCAATGGAAAATTTTACAGCGCTGCTCCCGAGGAGATTATTCATTTGTTTTAGTAATTCAATTTGTAATTTAACTGGGCAAAAATACATCAAAAATACATCAATATTTCATAACATCTAAACACTGAACAAATGAATCTAATCATTGTTATCCCATAAAGATATAAGATAAAGACTGATGCAACTTCGATTTTAAATATTATAATCTACTTAAATGATAGTCATAATAAGTAAGTAAGGAAAAAAGCATTTCGTGGGCACGGCCGGCATGAAAACAACAGTAAAAGTACATTTATAATATTGCACGGCGTCATGAGCGAATTCGTCATGACTCATGTTAACAAAACCGGCAAGCCCATTTACGCTTAGTTTTCGATATAAGCTAGGAGACTAGTATTTCCACAGCTTCATACATTTCCTCACGCGATTGTGTACAACATGATTTAATTCTAATTAAAAAGAAAATAATCTCAAATAGCCAAGATAATAATTTTATCTGACTCCTGAATTTCATTTTGGATACTTAAGAGCCTAGTAGCAGTCTACTCGACTTGCATGCGTCTAGTCCTGATCCTTTTAATCATTTATAGTTTCGTCATAAAATTATTTTTATTCCAACCAGTCAGTTAGTAAAGTAAATGTTAGACGCTCGAAGAATAAAATTGACCATAAACTCTAGTTTAAAAAAACTCTCATTAGTTCGCTTTTAAACGAGATCAATCATTCTTGTACTGAAAAATTTTAGTAAATACAATTAGATTTATTATGACTTGGGGATGGTTCATAATCATGTTGTTCATGAACTTGAAGGTTGTCCGAAAGAGAGATTTGTAGGAAAAATGTGTATCATATCTTTAGTTGCCAATTAGGAGTACACTAATTTACGAGAACTGCCCACGTTATGTACAGATCTGTTTCATGGTTCATTAGGTAATGAGCGATTGTTCTATTTTTAAAATACACTCAGACTACTTCTGTTAACAGTTTAGGATGAATATAAATATGTAACTCATTTAGATATTATGAAACAAATTCACTGTCAACGACATTTTGAATAAGTAAAGGAGTTGCAGATAGACGCCTTGACAGACAACATTCACTTTGTGGAACTGTTGAAAGATGGCTGCGATCAGCACTTCGATATTTAGCTGTTGGTGGTAAACTTTTAAAGGCGTTAATATTACCCGCAGAGTACTTTAAAAGGTTGATTCTGTTTATTATTGTTACTAGCAATTTAGTATCTCACAGGATGTTGATGAATAACGAAAAATAAAGAATGGCTTACAAACCTTATTCAACTAATACCACAGACTATCTTTCTTGATTGAAAAGATGATTAAACTACTGCAAAACGACACTAAAGCTTCTATGAACTGGTTATTACTGTTTAGTATAGTCTGTTTAGGACTATAATTTAAAAATTGTGTTCTGTAATATCCTTCAATGCATTCTAAGTAAAACTCACAAAATGCCGATAGGATATAAAAGAATACAAAAGGTTAACAACGAGTATGTATTATTGATCAGTTTTTTATTCATAAAAATAAGGTGTTAATAGAAATGGGGTAGGTTTTTTTAAGAGAGAATATAATAAGAATTTCAAGATCCTAAATATATAACAATCCTAACACCGAGGACAGGCAAAGTAATTTAACCGTATAGAGTTTTTGATTTTCAAAATCAACACCACACGAATGGATAAGCAACGAGAAACGCACAGCAGTATCAGACTTTCCAAACTCGAAATGTACTCGATTACTTTCCAACAAAAATACTTAGAGTAATGAATCGAAGCTCACAGTAGGCGAGCTTTTAGTACGTTGATTTAACGAAACAGCAATACCTTTAGAAGCCATCGCTAGAAAAATACTCAGATTTAAAAGTGAGCTTTAATCCGTTCCCCGCTGCCCGCTCAACAGGTGGTAGATAATATAACTGAGAGGGTATAATAGCATTCGGTCTAGTCAAGATTGTATTCTGATGTAAAATATAAAGCAGTTGTTGAATTTTAATCTATTCTATAGAATTGAATTTTTGTTATGTTTAAAATTTTTATTCAACTAGGAGCCATTTATATTAATGGCTTCTGTTTAATATTTTAATATATATATTTTGACGCGTTCCTGAATTGCTTAAAGGAAAGTAAATTCCAAAACAAAGTGCTCATTCTAGGAATTCAAGATTTGATGGTGTTGACGTAAAAACGTAGCCCGGCGATTCTTAGCACTCCCGAGGACAAAGCGCGATGCCGCTCATTGGGGGAGGTCTAAGTCCAGCAGTGGAGTCAGATAAGCTGATGATGATGGTGATGACGACGTAAAAACGTAACAGGTAAATACGTGGAAGAGCAACGTTCACGTTTATGATGTTTTAAATATATGTAGGTTGTGACAAAATTAAAATATAGGGAAATTATCAATCGTACAAAAATCTGGCACAATATGTTTGTCGTTTGTAGTGAAAATTTTAATGACTAAGGATATTTATTTCAACGTGCAATATGTTATTATGTGTTTCTACACAAAAATTCTCCTTTGTTAAGATTTAGTGGGTGATAGGAGTACCTTAGTATCCTTTCTGCTCTATACACTTGTCCTTTTGTTACCTTCTTATGGTTAAATTTCGTGAGTTTAAGGCCAGTAACGTAAACGTTTTGACCGTTCTCTTGGTTTAGTGATTAGTGACCTTAATCGCTGAGCGAGAGCCGTGACTTCGATTTCCGCCCAAGAAAAGTATTATTGTGAAGAGCACAGTATTTGTCTCAAGTCTGAGCGTCAAATTTTTCAAATACGCATGTGTTTACGCATTTATGTCTACACATATTTATCAGCTCTTTGATTTTCATACCCCAAGCTCTGCCTTTTATGTAATTAGACCTTGAGTGAGGCGTCCCAAGATATTGTATTAGTATTGAAACGAACTGAGTGTGAATGATTATGACTTGTACTCTTCATTAGAAGATATATCAAAGTTCCGTTCAAACGTTTTGACTAATTGTGATATCGTCAATGATATTTTTGTTGAAAAAAACAAATTAAGGTAAGCAGACGATATTGAAGACGGACATCTCACTGGCGTAAGTGATGACCGACCTTTTGTAATGAAAGGGATAATATAGTGTGATTCAACACGTACAGAATACAAACAAAATGATTCAGATGATGAATGTAAAGGAGACGTTGTCAGTTTGGTTGGATGTTGTTGTGTGCTGGTGACAAATTTATATGACTTCTGAATATATAGTCTGCAAATGAATTTTCACGCGTCGGCATATTAAATATAAAGTTTTTTTGGATATGCCCATGTTGAGGAGAGCCAAAATTTTAAGTCTGGTTTAAATATCAGTTATCAGACCAAAATATTCTAAAAATATATTATTTTTAGACATTACAAAATATAAGTATTAGGATATTCTTGTCGTTACGCATAGCCCTGATTATTTCATAGCTAGGTTTCATGGCTATACGCCGGGGTCGCCTAAGGTCAGTAGCATAGACGATACGCGAAGCCCTGACTTGCGATCTCTAACCCGCACGCCCAGCGTGGGGATTATGGGTGAAAACCCCGGAAAAGTTGATGACATGATATTGTTTTCAAAAGCTATTAACGATTTAAACTTTTGATTAGTTATACAAAAATGAAACATGTAGGTATTTCAATGAAGAAAAGAATCTTCAGGATTACGTTTAGGAATATATTTAAACAGCTTTTTTATTGATTAATATTATTGTTTAGAGAAAGTTATTTTATCTTCCTACTTTGATGTGTACATATTGTTTCAAATAATACACACATAGTAGTGCTAAATACATAATCATTAAAGAGTACTTGTGTCACATGTAAATATAACAGAATTTTCTGGTATTATCCTAAGAGAAATACTTGCTGAAATAAACAGAATTTTCTGGTATTATCCTAAGAGAAATACATGCTGATGTCATTCTCATTGGTCCTAGAGCATCAATGCAAATATAACCAACCTTAGAACAGTTAAATTATTGGGAGCAAACTGCTCGTAAAAGCATAATAATTTAGTGACCAATAATTTTGTATTAACAATTATGAACCTGAAATCTTTCGTAACTGTAATACTCGTAAATATAAATACATTGTTCGTTATTGTGATGGCCTCTTGAATAACACGATGCATGGCAGTTCGGACATCTGAATATAACGGAGTGAAGACAAGACTCACCTGACGATTTATCGGTCACCTGACTCCAAGTTCCAGTTGCCAAGAGGCATTTTGGATATACATATGTACATTAGGAAAAATTTACGACAACTTTAGATTTATGATGCTCTATAAAACTGAATCACTTAGTTCGTCAGATTGACGAGGTCCGAAATGCACGAGAATAAGTGGACGTAGATTAATGGCTTTGAGTCATTACTCATTTTTAGTTACAATCGAGGACTTTCATAAAATTTAACTTTATGTCATAAGCTTAAAACATGTGTGATAAGGGCGATGAACTCTGCAACCTCTATGGTAGCAAACTAATACATTGATTAGTTTGTACTACACTTTTAACAACTAGAAAGAACTTAAAATAAAGTACAAATAGGTTACGAATTTTAACTCAATCAAAATTGAGCAATGGCAAGCATTGTTTTTGGGGTTGATTAAAGCTTAGATCATTTTCTATCTTCGATGGAAAACACCTCTGCAGTGGCTACGTCAGCGTGACGGGCCGTTATCCAACTGGCTGCAGCGGCCCACGCGCATTCCCAGCCCGCCTCGGCGGATCGCCAACATTTTCATAGTTTAGTTACGATTTCGAAAACGATCCGACGCGTCCCGCCGCCGGCGACAATTCGCCCGATTTCTCGAATCCACTTTTGCTTTATCTTCGTCAATTTCTCGAATACGTACACTTTTGAGAGGACTTGATTGTGTTATGTGTTTTGACTCGAGTGCTTTGTGATACCCTGTTGGATTTTTACTGATCGATAGGTAGGTTAATTGGTATTTGGATTTGCACACTTACGACTACTCTCGTTTATTTTTTTTGCATAATATAAAACTTTAGTTTCCAATATCAAATTTAATTATTACTTATCAAGTAACGGATTTTTATATTATTTTATAAAATAATTAATATTAATTATTTTAGGAAGAATTTATATTAATAATTTACATTTTATTAAAGAATTTAAATAGAATTATTAAAAAATTATTTCCTATCCAATATAGTACTTTTATAAATATTTTCAAATCTTGATCGAGATACTTGCACTTCCTGCAACCCACTCGCCTGATGTAACTGAATAATTATACCCCGAAATAAATCCAATCGATAATATTAGGTAACCGTCGGAAGTTATAAAATGGAAAGAAGTTGGATCTGTTAGTTCCAAAACGTCTCGCGGGGCCTTCAGCGGTACCAAAATAGACCAAGACGTTTCGTTTACACTTGTGAAAATTTTAACACTGGACACCCACACAAATACACTTCACCTTGCCGTGTAGATGGCGCTGACCGCAGTGCTCGTTAGTCACTCGTATGAACTGGAGCTTTTGCCAAGATTGATTTCAGTTATTTCACATCCATAAGGCTTTCGTTCTGCGTTAAGTGCTGACAAAGTTTGCCTTCTAAGGTATAGCTCTAATGAGAATAGATTTAGTACTGTAGGCTATGAAACTTTTGGAAATTTTTGATTTTTGTCGTAATATTTGGATATAATAATGAAACTTATGTGTTGAGCATTAGATGATTTGTGTATATTGAATGGGACATTTTTTTAATGAGCACAATTTTAGCGTTAATGAATATATCCTTTCCATTTACTGAAATCCCCTGAAAACCCATCGCATTTCTTGAAAGGCCCAATTTTTAAGTCCAGTCACGCAATTTATGACGCGTGTTTATATAGTAGCGTAACTTTTATGTCATAATATTGAAATTTAAGGAAACTTTTAATTAGTATTTTATTACTGTAATTACAGACGCGATGTTATTTTTATCCATCGCTGAACATAGGCCTCTTCAATAGCTACGTCACGTTGTGTTATGCATTGTAATCATCACGACTGTTCCCTTACAGCGTAGGCAGAAAATACCGAAAGCCAAATATCTCTATTCTAACAGACCACACACGTTTGTTCAATAATAAAGTTCTTCATTATTCTCACGGTTATAATGAGATGAGATCTGTCTTGAATAACACTCGTAGAATGTTAAATGGGCTGACGATAAATAGATGTGCTTACGGGCATCATGCAGAAATTTCCGCTATACTTTCAACACTACTTACCTAATGCAATACGCACGTTAACGCGTTAACCAGAATACAATGCATTTGTTAACAGTTGCTGAGGGATATATCGCTGATTGAAGATACATAAGTCGACCTATCCGTAGAATAGGGTTACTACTGCATAATCGTTAGTTTACATATATAACTTTGTTCTACAGATAGGTTGAAGTCCTTTCGTGCAATAGTCAGCTTTAACGAATGTTATAGATCGGTGTGTTCATATTATTATTATTAGTACATGTTAAAATCTGCTAAACGATTTAATAAGTACTAAAACTAATATTCGTCCCAACCCGTATGCTCAGAGTGGGGATAATGGGCAAAAACCCTAGCAGCGGAGGCCTAGGTTCAAAACTGAACGTAGACAGGCTGATAAAGATGATGGTGATGCTTCGCCGGATACAACACAACATAGCATGAAACTGTCATATCATACCCATAATTTTGTTTTACTAATCCTACAAGAAGTTTGCCGGCCCATTTGCGTCTCAAGCACACTGGAGACAAACTGGAGTCTACATGAAAACTTAAACCTTGGTACCTATAACTCTCGGACACAAGGAAACGTCCACGAAGGAAAATAATAATAATACTTTTTTATATACGTTACATTTTGAAATACATGACATTTACAGACGGTGTATATAGACCAAATGATTTAGTAGTGCCATTGCGAGACCAAATTTTAAAATTGCCGTTTCCTTCAGTTTACTAAAATAGCGGACATTCGATTGCGATATTTGATAGTGACTGGTCATGGCAGTATATAAACACATGAATTTAATATAAAAATGATACTGATGTCCGTTGTAAAATTACTGACTTACGTTTTAATATTTCTGTCCATCTCATTGTCATAAACAGCTTTCAGCAATACAAGATATACAGTTTAGTGGGGGAAAAAGTTTATTGAAAATAAAAGAGTTATGATAAAACTATTTTACATTTAATTGATGTTTATAAACGACAAATAATAGAAATCACTAATTCAGCAACGCCGTTCGCTATTCGTAGTCGATGATAAAAGTTAATCAAAGAATGGGTAAAAGATCTATCTTTTACTTTTTACTTTTTACATTTTTCATAAAAAAAAATCTATTTTTTTTTAATGAAAAATGAATCTGACATTAAGTACAGTTTCGTTGTGGGTCCGAATCCACAAATGTGTTATATACGATAAAGTTTGAAATCGAGGAAAATGAAAAAGGGTTTCACGAAAAATATTTATGCGACCATCATCGCAACTGTTCTAATCTGAAAGAAAAAGTTCGCAGTAAATTCATGGTTTTCCTTGGAATATTGCCAGGTGCTATATTGTTCAATAAAGAAAGAGTTCGCTGATGTTTATTTTATAATAGCAAAGGCGTTAGTTTTCGATCATTACTTCATAAAGGTTTTATATTTATGCAAAATTGTATGAACATTATAATGAAAGTACGCTCTGCTTTTTACAGCCCTCCAGCCACAGTCTATCCTGTAAAATTAAAATCAGATTTTTCTGCCCCTTTTCAATTATATGTCTTATGTAATTGTGGGAAACAGTTTTTCTTAATGTTCTTCTCCAATATAACTAATATCACTACGATATAACCATTATAAAAATATACATTACAAGGATTGTTAAGACCTCAATTTGATGAACGCAAACGATTTACGATTTGGTATAATAATATACTAAAATAATGAAGCGATGTTACATTATATTAAAATAATTTATCTTAAACTTCTAATGAAACTTGTTTATATATAATAGAATTTTTAATGAAATGTGAATTACTGACACGATATACATATATGCACTTTGTGAGTTATAAAATAAAAGGAAGATCACGCCTCTAATCCCCGGAGGGATGGCAGAGGAGTATACTACACTCCCACGTTTCACCAGTTACGTTTACGTCCCATGGAATAGCCGATGAGCTTATTGCCATACACCGGCACAGATTATTATTATACTTATAATTCGTAATGTCAATTATTATTCTACTTATTATGTGTATAATTCGTTGATGAATATTCTACTACTTACTGGTATATATTACATGGGAGGGCACGACTTAGTTGTGAAGAAGCTGAATTTTTAGAAAACTTTGAAAACATAATGCGAGGTGTCATTTTTGGTGTAATGTCAAAAATGATGTGTGATCTTGAGTTTCGCAACTTTGTGATAAGTTGTACAAAATAACTTATTCAGCAATGCATGGAGTATTTGATTACAGTTCATGTTTTATTCATTTTTAATCTAATACACAGCCTATGTAATTTCCATTCTATAGATAAACACATTCATACATGTCGTCACGACTGTTTTCTACGGACTAATTGTTACCATCTACTACCACCTACTCTCTTGATAAAGTTCTTTGATGTCTTCCACTTTTATAAAATTCTCCAAAGTTCAATCTATTGTTAATGATTGAGAAATACATAGTTCTGTAACATTTTTTTTTTTAAATTTCGTTTACATTTTCGGGAACGTGTTAATATTTTCTGGATAAGAATGTAATCGAGCAATTTAATAAGTAAAAAGATTAGTGGCAATTACAATTTAATGTCTGAAGCACCATTTGAGCCAATGTTTATAACATAGGCATGACTTCTAAAGCTAACACAAGTTAATCAGGAATTTTACACTTGTGAAAATACTCGACCTTAAAACTCAAATTAGTCAAATTGTTGAAGATTGCCACTATTGGAATTTATGATTGCACACATTTAATAAAAATTGGGGATCTCAAGTATACAATGCCTATTGCCTTATGCTGGATCCTCACGCTTATGCTATATACTTTTCGATTTGTATTTCATAATAATTTCCTGTTCCAGGGCTCATCAGTTCGAGCAGCACCAACTGTTCCCAGTGATGACCAACACCTAGCACTATGGGGGTGTCGGACGATTTAGCCCCGAGCTTCACGCAGAAGCCGCAGCTGCGCCAGGAGGATGACGGCAACAAGCTGGTGTTCGAGTGCCAGCTGCTCGCCGCGCCCAAGCCGGAGATATCCTGGTTTCGCAGCGATGAACTGCTCAAGGAGGATAACAGGACCAAATTTAAGTGAGTACCTTAAACTTTTCATCATTTGTGTTTTGCTAAAGATTGAGCCCTAATTGGCAATGAAGATTCGAGGAAATTTATTTTACTTTTGACGAGAGATAGGTGACAAAAAATATTGTGAAAGTAGGAAATGTGTTGAGTCAGAAAACTTTAGGGCCTATGGACATAAAAAAAACTTAACTACTAACTTGTGATAGACACCAGGTTTCCTTAGTAAGCTATACATCGAGACAGTAACACTATTTTTACCGTGACAAAATTATTATTCAAAGGAATTTGTGTTTGTCATCAAAATATGAGCTAATTGCAGATAACCATCTTTATGTTCGGAAAGAGCAATTCGATTATGATCAGAAATATGATTGATACTAAAGAATGCTAATAACTTCCACCCATGTAAGCGTACTAACTATCCTACCCTACCCGATCCTACCCTACTCTACCCTAAGTCCTCCACTCAAGTGAAATTCTGGCGGATACTACCAGCTCATCAGTCACTAATATTGATTGGACGAATTAATATTCGAATTTCTTAAATCTTGTTGGAGATTATTGCAGATCTCCGTGGGTTTCTTGCTACTTGTAACTAAGAAAATAAATATTAATCGATTTAAAGCGCTCAATATATAAAGCCCATAAAAGAGTATTTGTTAGTATAGCGTAAGGTAAACAAAAGTTCGTTCCTTAACTGACATCTCATCAACCGACATAACGTTACGATATAATCGTACCGGTATTTATTACCCAACGATTATTTTATGAAGAAATTTTGTACATACGTATCATACGCGCTTAACATTTTGTCTATTCCAAACATCCTCAGAATGCCTTTTATATCCGTGTCTCTGTTAAAACTGGATTTGTATTTGCCAATTGGAAACTAGAAACCGAATAGTAGTATCCGAAAATTGCAGTGTGCGGTTTAACAAATTTTACACATTTCAGATAGCATTATTGTAAAATCTCTAAAGCGTAGATTTCCTCATGATGTTTTGGAAAATTTACGTCCGATTAAATACAGGCATAAAGTCATAAGACGCACCTGTACATTTCTAAATTTGGCTACTGTAACAGATTGGGTCAATGCTCGAGAAAACTGGCTTGATAGTTACGTTTTGTTTACCTTGGTGCCTTATTCCCTTTGGTGCACTCGTCTGAGCCAAAGTCGTTTAGCCAACACACTTGGCAACACTTTGTTATTATCTCAATCAACTATCGATACACTCTCTTACGTTTCACTTTGCTTTCTATATTTACATTTAAATGTAGGACGGTCGTGTTTACATCATTCACCCGTTTCCATAATTTTTAATCATCGCCTGAATCTCGTTGTATATGTGTTTCATTATGTATCTGATGTGATTCCTTTATATTACTATATTTTACTATTTTGTAAACTTTGTACATGTTTCAATTTTTGTATTTAGTTATATGGATATTATAATTTATTTCACTCGGGTGAAAATGCTTCAGTTTATATTATTCAGTTTCTGATATGATCAACATTCTTAAACCATCTAATAATCATTAATAATTCACTAGATAAATTGAAAATTCATTACATCATTGTTTTTGAAACCAAATAATGAAAACCGTTTGCTCGTTTGCCCCTTATTCTATAAAAAAATAAATAAAAAAAAAAACAAAACCGTTATTGTTCCAAGAAAATATCTTTAGGTATTTTCTTAGCATGAAAACCGTACCAAACGAGTAGACACTAGTCACAAATGACTAACACAGACAGCATTGCTGTTGCTGACAAACAGATGAATACATGAATCTTAAAATGAACGCTTTTGTGTATGGACATCGTGGGTCGGCAAACATATCATTGAGATTGAAACACAGAGTGTTTTAAGAAATACAACATATAAAACTAGATAAGCATCGATGGGCAAAAGTAGCATTAGAATGTAGACGTTTTTTTGTTTATTATCATCATCATCAGTCTACTCCCGTTCACTGCTGGACATGGGCCTCCCCAATAGTACGCAACTGATCTCGATCTTCAGTTCGTCACATCCAACCACTACGATATATGTATATATGGTCATATACATAATGATAATTAATTCCCTTCAACACTTAATGTTTGCTCTAAACAAATCATATTGTCTTGTTATTAGTCTTGAGTTTTAATTTGTACACAAAATAATTGCCAAGTTTTCAATCTGTGTACGGTTTTCAAATAAATATATAGGTTGAACATATTTCAAATTAATTGTTCGCATTAATTAACTCGCACACAGGTTGATTGTTCGCATTAATTAACTCGCACACAGGTTGATTATTACCATTAATTTATTCAGATACAGCTGATTGTTCCCGTTCCAATTCGATATTTGAGAAACATTTTATTGTCTCGCATCTTAGCTTGTCAATATCGTTGCATTAATTGATTAATTAAATCAGTTTAAATGATACTAGGCATTAATCACATAGCATTGTTTGTATTTCGCTTATTATTTTCAATGAAATAAGTTACTGGAAACATTAAATATTGTACGGGCATTGTAAACCTGCTACTCGCAATAAAAGAAAAATCGACGATATGTTCCTTGTGCGATAAATAAACAAAGTAGCATTAAATGTATCAGATTTTAAGTTGCATAACATATATGAGTATCAGTTTGATGTTTATTCAATTTCTAAAAACAAATTTATTCAATTTATCAGGTTTCTTACTCGCTCCTTTGGCGATTTCATTACATAGAGAGAAAATAACACTTATAACTGCATTGATTCTGAAAATGGAACAAGAATATGAGTCACGTGCTGCAAATGACTTTATTTTCGTGCTACGACAGAGCAATAAATTCACACTAAATTTTGACGGTCACTTCCGGTTGCTAACAAACTTTTATTTAGTACGTTACACAATGTATCCGTCGTGTTTCTGAAATAATTTTAAAAAAATTATTATACATATATCACGAAAACGGGAAACGCGGTGACAGATATTAAAAAACAAAAACTTATTTTGCCTCTTTGATGAAATTACGTGATTTATCATTGTTATCTAATCTATTTGTTAGATTTAGTTCAATCTCTTTGATAGTTGTAATGTCCTATTGTGGCATAAAGATCTCCCCTGGGATTAAGAGGGGGCAGTCCAATGTCCATAAGGGTTACATGACCATGGCAAGATTAATATGACCACGGCGATTCGAAGTTCTGTGAAGTTATTGAATTCCTAAGAATATATTATCAGAGTTGCATCGATAAGAAAGACCAAGTTAAAGTTAAATATGTTTTCCTCCCCAGGATCCAGAGCATCGCCAACAACAAATTCTTGGTGGTGCTCGAGCTGGACGACGTGGTCGAGACCGACGCGGGGCTGTACAAAGTGAAAGCTAAGAATAAGATGGGCGAGGTGGCCGCCTCCATCAATCTTAACTTTAGCCGTGAGTATTGTTTTTAAAAGAATTTCTTCGACAAATGTTCGTCGACCACTATTTGCTGTTTTTTTATTACTTTATTTCTGTATAGACCATAAAACAGGAATATAGGTATCCTAGATCGGTTGAACAAGGTTGTTCTTTTTTTAATTTGGTAAAGGCGAGCACTTGGCCATAGCCTTGCCTGATGAAAACAAGTGTGGGCTATGATGTAGCATGCTTAATTAGCAAGTATATATCCGCGTTGATTTTAAAAAGTCCTAGATTGTAGTTGTATTGTATTGTATCTCCTGCAATATCGCTGAGACCTCCGTTGATGTAACACTAACCCTTCACACTGACAAAAGTATAGTTGTTACAATACACTTTAATGTATTTTGAGACCTTCATCGGTCTAAATACATTTAAACACCCGAAGTGATATTGAGATAAGCGATCGAAATATACAAAACTATTATGTGAATATAAACATTATCAGAGGATCTTATGAAAATATTATTAATTGGTTTAATCTAAACTTATAATAAATCTGTAGAGAGGTCAGTTCTGCCTGTCTGTATAACCGTTATAGAAACAAAAACTACTCGACGGATTTTAACGAAACTTGGTACAATTATTTTT